>NW_004624841.1:4102817-4122817 GCF_000247695.1 Heterocephalus glaber | reverse complement strand
TTAAAAAATCAGACCTCCCAAATTTAAAGACCCAATCCAAAAGTAGAAATGGCAAATAAACATAGGAAAGAATGTTCACCATCACTGGTCATTTGAGAGATGCAAATGAAAACAACACTAAGATTCCCCCTCACTCCAGAAAGAATGGCTGCTATCATGAAATCAACCAACAACAAATGCTGGTGGGGCTGTGGGGAAAGAGGAACCCTGCTCCAATGCTGGTGGAAGTGTAGACTGGTGCAACCACTGTGGAAATCAGTATGGAGGCACCTCAAAAAACTAGGCCTGGAAGTCCCATTTGACCCAGCTATTCCCCTGCTGGATGTCTTCCCCAACAATTGAAATAATCATACCACAGTGATATATGTGCACCCATGTTCATAGCAGCACAGTTTGTAATAGCTAAAACTTGGTAACAGCCCAAATGGCCATCAACTGGAGACTGGATCAAGAAAATGTGTTTTTTAATAAAATGAAGTACTACTCAGCCATCAAAATCAAGAAATTAGAGACATTTATTGCTAAATGGATGCACATTGAGGCGATACATTTAAGTGAAATAAATAGGACACACGTGTAAATACAGAATAGTTTCTCTAGTGTGAAAAACTGAAAGTGTAAATAAGGACTAAAATGTATAATAGATGTGAAATAGGAAGAAAAGGGGCAAAGGGGAAGGGGAGGTGGGAGGGGCAGGGAAACAGAAAGAAGGGAATGGAATTAATATGAGAAAATGAAGAAAAGGAAACAAAGTTTTTGTAAATAGGGAGGGATGGAGGGGTTGAAGGGAGGGCAGGGAAAGGGGGAAAAAACAAGAACCAAGAGAGTATGTAAAGATCCATATTTTCAATGATGAGTGTCATTGTATTGTACACCTAAAATGTACCGATAAAAGGATATAAAAAAAAATCAAGCCTCCCAAATGTGACTGAATTCAAAAATGGGCATTTGAAATGAACAGCCATTTCTCAGACAAGGAAGTAAAGGCAGCAAATAATCATCTGAAAAAAATGTTCAACATCACTGGTCATTCGAGAGATGCAGACAAAAACAACACAGAGATTCCACCTCACTCCAGAAAACACAGCTGCTATCAATAAATCAACAAACCACAAATGCTGACAGCACTGTGGGGAGAAAGGAACCCTCCTCCATTGTTGTTGGGAGTGCAGACTGGTACAACCACTGTGGAAATCAATATGAATATACCTCAAAAAACTAGGATTAGAGGTCCAATTTGACCCAGCTATTCCCCTGCTGGGTATCTCCCAAAAGAATTCAAAGAATCACACTCAGTGATATATGTGCACCAAGTTCATAGCAGCACAGTTTGTAATAGCTAAAACTTGGAAACAGCCCAATTTCCCATCAACTGAAGACTGGATAAAGAAGATGTGATTTTCTTTAAAAAATAAAATGGAGTACTACTCAGCCATGAAGAACAAAAAACTAGAAACATTTATAGCTAAATGGATTCACAATGAGGCCATACTCTTAAGTGAAATAAATAGGGCACACACGTGTAAATATTGAATAATTTATCTGGTGTGAGAAACTAAAAGTGTAAATAAGGATCAAAATGTAAAATAGATAATGTGAAATAGGAAGAAAAGTTCTACAGGGGAAGTGTAACTTGGAGAAGAAGGGGAACGGAAAGAAGGGAAAGGAAAAATTACGAGAAAAGGGAAAGTGGGAGATGTAAAAATGTAAATAGGAAGGGGTGGAGGTGTTGAAGGGAGATGAGGGGGATGGAGAAAAATAAGAACCATGATATATCATGTAAAGGTACAAATTTCTAATGATGAATGTTATTTTATTGTCTACCTAAAATGTACCAATAAACTCAATGAAAAAAAATCACCCCTTTTCAAAGTATCCATCCTGCATTTAAAATTCATCCAAATTTGTGGACTTCATAAATAACCACTTTAGTTTTTCTCATAATATTTTGCAAAAGAATTGTAGCCGGATGTGAATAGTCAATTTTTCCACTTGTTACACTGCAGGGTTCATTTTGTTGCATTTACCTCGAGACTGGACTAGCATGTCCAAGATGGTATCACAGATATCCTGGAGGCATTGGTAAGATCAATTGGAAGGCAAACTCAGATGGACCCTTCTCCTTCCCATGTACTCTCAAAGTGTCTCCATCTTTTCTGCAGCATGGTCCAACTTCACATGATGGATTTTGTATTGCTTAAGGAGATCTTTTCTTCTTGAGTTTAAGTAGCGGAAGATGGATCCTGCTAGTCATTTTCAAAACTAGTCTGCTATCTGGCTGTATGAGTTTTCTGTTAGAATGTAAAAAATATTCCTTCATGTATGCAAGAATCTTTCCTATTCAAGTCTTTTTAAAATTAATTTTAACTGATACATAAAAACATAAAAATTGTGTATATTACGGAAGTACCAAGATACTTCAATACATGCACACATTGTATGATATATAAACCAGATTACACATATCTCCTCAACCATTTATTTCTTTATGGTAAAGGCATTCAAAAATCTTCAGCTTTATGAAACATATAGTACATTACCTATAATCATCTTACTGTACAATAGGACATCAAAACTTCTTGCTTCTAGCTATCTGTAACTTAGATTAACCTTTCACTGTTCCCCACCCCTTGCTCTCCCCAGCTTCTGGTAACTGCCATTCTACTTTCATGCTCTAAGAGAACAACTCTTTAGATTTTATAAATGAAATCAAGTGGTATTTATCTTTCTGTACTTGTATTGTTTCACATCACATAATCATCCTGAGTTCCATCCACATTAGTGCAAAGGATAGTATTCTATTTGTTTTCTGGCTGAATAATTTCCATTCTGTATATAAAGCACATTTTCTTTACCCATCCATGTCAGTCAATGGACACTTAGGTTGCTTCTATTTCTTGGCTATTGGCTACTGTAAACAAGTGTTTCCATGAGCATGAAAGTCAGATGTCTCAAACTTAAAATACTAAGTTCATTATACTACCAGACTTCAAAATATAACACAAAGCTATAGTCATCAAAACAGACTGGAACTGGCAGAAAAACAGGCATATATTCAAATGGAAGGTAATAGAAAGCCTAGACATAAACATGTATTTACAACAGATTTTTTAAAAAGATACTAAGAAAATGCCTTGGCAGAAGGAAGGTCTCCCATAAATGGTACTAGGAAATTTGGATATTCACATGCAAAATGAAATTAGACCCTGTATCTCATCAGTTACAAAAATTAACTCAAAATGGATTACACAATTTAAATATCAGACCTATAAACTATAAAACAGGGAAAATGCTTCATGACATTGGAATGGGGAAGGCTTTATTCTTATAAAAGGTCCTAAAAGGATAGGAAACAACAGCAAAAATAGCCATAAGAGATTACATCAAATCAAAATTTCTGCTCAGCAAAGGAATCAATCAATCCACAGGTGCAAACTTACATCTGAGAAGGGGTTAATGTCAAGACTGTAAGGAATTTCAAAAACTCAGTAGCACAGCAACAAGTACCTTGATTAAAAACAGGCAATACTGGTTCATAATAGCTAAATCTTGGAAGTGGCTTATATGTCCATCAACAGATAAATTAATAAAGAAAACATGGTCTTTATATGCAATGGAGTACTACATTGCCACAAAGAAGGAAAAAATTGAGTCATTTGTAGGAAAATGCATGTACCTTAAGGCCATATTGTTAAATAAAATAAATCAGACAAGCTTAAATATTGCATGGTAAGTCTTATATGCAAAACGCAAAGTATAAATAAATTGAAGAGCAAAATAAAATATCAATAGGAAGCAAGAAAATAAATCTTTTGCAAAAGGGAAAGGGACCAAGAGATGGAGGATGGGTGGGAGAGGAAGAGGACGAAAAAAGAATTTAGATGTGTTACATACATGTACCAACTCCCTACAAGGAATTTAATCATTACGGACTACAAACAACTCCTAATACAAGTATAAATTTTTTTTAATGGGCAATAGATCTTAAGCTTCTATAAATGGTCCCTTTGTTTCCTCAAATCATCCCAAATTGTGTGCAGTTTTTCTGATGGTAACTGGTTTATTCCTCATTCTGCTCTATGAGTTTGATAATGTGGCTGTTTGATCACCTGAGTATAAATTTTTATAGAAAGTAATGCTACTTTGATGTCTTTTGTATAGCCTTTGGCTTTAGTAAACTATTGAATGAAAGAAACATATGAAAATATGATGCAAACATCCATAATCAGTGTCAGACAGGAAAATTAAAATAGAGTACTAGATGTCTATCATTTGGGGCTCTGAGTAGCATTCCCATCCATCATCCTAACAGAGTACATGGAATTCCTTATGCATTCATACTCTGTCTTCAGTCCTACTGAATGACAGCCAGCTCCATTATCTGAATTCCAGAAAGCTTACCAAATTCAATGTATAGGAGTGATTTTAATTTTAAAATACCCAAAATCTCATCAGTTTTTTAAAACCTCAGGCAGAAGTTTTAGCGTACCAGAATTTCCTATCCTTTGAAGACCAAAATTTTCCTACCCTTTGCAATAATATGGAGTTCACCACTGCTATACAAAGCCCTACTAATCCACAGGATGTTAGACATTGCCTAGTTTCTCAAACGGTTACTCTTAGAAAGTTAAAGAATGTGATGATCCCTGGGTATTAAGAGCAAAAGAGACATACCACATGAGGACACGATTAGTAGCTGATACTTTTGAGGTGTATCAAGCATTGGAATGATTAACATACTTAAAGAAGAAATATTTCCAGAATTACAGAATTCTGCAGGTCAGTAATCTGTGTCCCCTTCTCTCTTTAAAATAAATTTTGTTGCTTTCAGTTTTCAATTGGAGCATTTTATGACTTTGCATTCATTTCTGCTTCAGACTATTGCCAAGTATAAAACAGAAACCACTGAATTATTCTTGTATAATTAAAATGACATTTAGAGAGTGCTTTGTCACACCTGTAATGCAGCTATTTATTGGAATAATTAGTAGAGGAATTTGGTTACAGAATAACACGTGTACTGAAAAAAATCCCTGCATCAAGTGAATGTAAATACACTATATGGTTAAAAAGTAAAGGTAGTGTTGCTCTCTTTAAATAAATATTTAGAAATTTATTTTGTCACATGTTTTGACAATATTCTGCTTTTAGCCTTATAGTGTCTTCAATAAGCATTTCATTTACCTAATGAAAAACATATTTAAAGTAATTAGTACAGTTTTAATTTGCATATGCAAATGCATTTAATCAGTAGGAAATTCTGGCAGAAGAAAAGTATATGAATATAATTATTTCAGTGACTGCCCAGTCCTTCAAGTTTATGGAAATGCTTTATAGCTAGGACTGGAGATTAATACTTTTTAGGAGAAAAAGTAAATTCTTCCATGTGGGAAATAGCTATAGTGATAATAATAGCAACTGATTATTGAATCCTATGTAATGTTATGCACAGTCCATATTTTATTTTCATTTCATAGAAAACTTAAACAAAGTAGATATTATTATCCCGCCTTTAGAGTGAAGAAACTAAAGTGCAGCGAAGTGAAGTGATTTGCTGAGGGTCACATATTTAATAAAGCTGGGATTCAAAAGTCCATCTATAAGACTTAAAAGACTGACCTCCTTTCATTACAGGAAGAGAACCTTCAATTATCAATTTCTACTTCCCCACTCAAACAATTTTCTTTTTTTTTTTCTGGTACCGGAGATTGAACTTGGGTCCTTGAGCTTGCGAGAGGGAGGTGGCGGAACCACTGAGCTAAATCCCCGGCCCCAGTTTTCATTTTTTAAAGCTTTATATCTTGGATGTGAGATGAGATTGAAAGTGAAAATTAATATTTAAAAATGTAAGTGAATGTAAGTAACATTATATATTTATATAGACGTTATTAGTTTAATTCCAATAAAACATGCAGAAAATGTCACAGACTGATTTCTAAATAGAATATAAAATTTAACATTAATCAAATGACAAAGACGGTGCTCTTCAGCTTCTAAAGTTTGTTTTTCCCAGGCATAAGTTCAATGGGAGAAAATAAAAATCATTTTGAATCATTGTACAAGTATGGCTCCAAGGCTGTCCATGCGCTGAGGATTAAAATATGTTCAGGTGAGCTTACTTCCTAACTAAGGAGCTAGAGGGGTAAAGGAAGAGGACACAAAGACTACGGATTCTCTACACAGCAACAATTATTTTATTTGTATGGACTACAAAAATCAATGAACAGCACTGATAACTCAGAATCACAGTTTACGACATTCCTAAATATTTCTTACCCCTCACACTAAAAACATCATTCTTCTATTGCGCATCATATAGCATCTTTTCCAGTCATCTCCAGTAACAATGCTTCTCTGGGATTCTCTCCATATTCACTCAATAACTCTAGCAGCTCTCGTTTGACAAATTATCCCCTAACCTCATCCAGAGACAGCTGTGCTTTATGATACAATATACTTGGGAGCTTTATATCTGATGCCATTATCTTTATCAAAAGCCCAGTTCTGATTTTGCAAAACCACACACACTGGATGCACTCCTTAACTTTTGCCTAAGGTATAAATTAAAAATCAGATCTGGGTCTCTTAATAAAGACATGTTGATACATATGTATTGATTAGGAACTATAAACTTTATTAAAACCTTTATTAATTTGAAACTATCCCATCTTTATAATGCCAAACATCATTATTTGATTAGTATTAATTATACCTATTCTCATTGTTTCCAGTATTAGCAGCATGCATGACTATATTATTAAACTATAATCTTAACCACTTAATTTGTAGTCCTGAAGGAGGAGATCCAATTTTCTGATCAATGTTAGTTCTGATTCTTTGGGGGAGCCCTAAATTCCTGTTTTTCTACCAGAATTTGGATTAATTTCACACATTATAACTTACTATATGGGAGGTTGGGAGTTTTGGTATATAGGAATACTGTGAGCTATAATATCAATTGTATTTTCAGCACTTCTTATAGAAGCTCAACATATTTATAGTAGGTACAAATGTAGATACTTATGCATATTTTGAATCAGCTACCATAATTGTTGTTATCAAAGGAGTAGAGTTCTTAGCTGATTAGCAACTTTATACAGAGATAATATTAAATGATCTCCAGCTGTGTAATAAACTTGGGTTTTATCTTTCTATTTCTGGTAGGAAGCTTAAATGGGAATTTTTGGAGCCAAGTCATGACTGTCCTTCATGATATATATTATATGGTTGCACATTTCCACCATGTCTTATTGTAGTGGTTTTTGCAATTACAGATGAATTTCAACATTGAATTCCATTATTTTCAGGCCACATACTTAATTCTACATCAAGAAAAAAATTATGTTTGTCGGAATAAATGTAACTTATTCTTCCCACAACATTCCCTTGAATTATTAGGTATACCACTATGGTATTCCAATTACTCAGACATATATACAACAGAAAGTACTGTATCATCACTAGGGTCATTTATATCTGTAACATTTCTGCAATACTAATGCTTTTCATAATCTAAGAAGTTTTTGCTTTGGAATAAGAAGTTTCAGCAGCAGAACTCTTAACTATAAACCACGAGTGACTTCACAGCTGTTCACCACCTTACCATCATTTGAAGAGAGATTCATTTTAAAGCTTAAATAGCAAAGGAAGAATGTGAGCCTCCTATGACTACTTTCAAACTATCTCCATAACCATTATGAGTTTCTCACCAAGAAAGATATTAATAAAATTATTACATAACTTGTCAATGTTGATTTATAGGTTAAGACATTTACCTTTATAGCACACTGTGTCTAATTAGGATTTTGAGATACAGTATCACCTATCAGAAGAACTCTTGCATTTTCTTGATCACAACTTAATAATTGTATTTTAATTAGTTCTCTAGTTCCCTGTTACATCACTTGTATTAATAATTTTATTAACTCATACAAACACTATTGATGCCTATGTAGTAGAAACATTGTGAACAATTCTGTTAGTGGCTTTTCTCATTTCCCCCCATAGGATAAATAAATTTAATAACACATCTTTAACTGTAAAAACTGTAGACCATCAATGATACTAAAGGTAAGACCACATACATTATGAAGATTTAAACTTTGATCCTTATATAGTTCCCACAATAGATTTAAAATAATACATTACAACTACTTAGACAACTGTTTTACCAACAGAATACCAATTCATGTATTTCTTTCACTTGAATATATATTATACTCATAAATTATATGATCATCAGGCTTAAAAACTAATGCAATTCCAGGGTGTCTTAATCAAGCAACCACAATACCTATGTAACTAGGTTTATACTGCGGGCAACGCTCAGAAATTTATGGGTCAAACCAGTTTCATGCTTATTATAATTGAGCTAACCCCACCAAACCCTCCTGAAAACTGATCAGCATCTATATTTTAATACCTTTGTGAAGCTATTACAACAATAACCTCTGAAACTAAAGAATGAGAGTGTAAATCTTTCTATAATAAAATGCTTTAATGAGAACCATTAACATAATTTATTATCATTATATCAATAATCTTAGAAAAATTTATTTCAATTAAAAGTTGGAATATAAACTCACTCTTAAGTCCCCTACCAAAAATACTAAAACTTAAACATAAATCCCCTTGAGAAAAAAAGTGAATGAACTCTATCCACTTTTCATTACACCTATACATTAGTTTATATAAGACATATAGGATACATTTAGTTATATGTCTTTTATATACCAACACATACTATATGTTAATAAACTCTGAATTAGGAACATTTGGAAAAAGCTGAGGGAAAATAACCAAAAATTCTGTTCACAGATTAAAATAAATAAATAATTACCCTGTCAAAAGAAGTTCTTTCCAGATTTCTCCAAAGTACAATAAAGTTATATACCCTGACCTTTTGTCTCTCCAGTATTTACAACTTATAATTGCTTCTCAGCCTTTTGGGTAAGATCAGGTGTAGTATTAAACTATTTACAGCTTATGACATAGTCTAAAAGTTCTGTCAAAGATACAGAAAATTAAATGCTTTAAATTAATATATATTTAATGAAAGATTAACAACAGGAGCCCCTTTTTGCCTTGTATGACCTTTAAAATTAGCCCCAAGGAATGTTTACGAATCCTCTAGGGAAAGTCAAGTACTGTAGGCATAGTATACCACATCAAAAAGGCTCATATAATAATGGTGCTTGGCAGGTGCCAGAGAAAATTGTGCATCATGAAGTCACACATATAAACATGATGAAGACTTCAGCCTCCAGAAACCACACAGTACCAGGTATCAGATCAGGCCTTCTACTGCAACCACTGTAAAACTAGATGAAACAGTAGACAACTGTCCTCATGTAATGATAAAGCTGGCAACATGTATCCCTAATCCTTGAAAAAAAAGGGTCTCAGGGATTAAGACCCTCTTTACTTTAGTACTTGATTGAGGGACATTTTCCCCTGCTGTGCTAGAAAGTGGAGAAACTCAAGGACAGAAATACCTTTCTTTCTTTTTTTTTTTCTTCTTTGCTTCAGTTCTTTTATTGGTACATTTCAGGTATACAATATGTTTACATTTACCATTGGGTGCTCGTACCTGTACATGATGTGTCTTGGTTCTTATTCTGTCCCCATTACCTATGCGCCCTTCACCCCATCCACCCTTCCCTATTTACATAGACTTTGTTTCCATTTTTTTCTTTTCTCATAATTTTTCCTTTCCCTTCTTTCCTTTCCCCTTCCCTTCCCACTTCCCCTACCCCTTTGGACCTTTTCTTTCTATTTCAAATTATCAATTATTCACTTTAATTGTTTTAATCCTTATTTACACTTTCAGTTTCAGAAATACCATTCTTAAGTGCAAGGAGTTAATAGAGATCCTATGATTCTAATAAAAAAAAAAGCCTTTATGGAACAAAAGAATCCACCAAGGCTTCAATAATGCTCTTCAAAGAATACTATAATTTCAGCAAAGTATTTCAATATTTAGCATAAGTCCTTAGGTAAGTACTGGTTAGGTATGAATAGAAATATAAATTGCAGAAAAATGTGATGCATAATCAAGAAAAAAATTAGGTTATAGAACTTAATAGTTATGAGGTTTATAAATTGAATTTATCAAGGAAAAAATAAGCAACCATTATAAATATGTTATAAAAATTATAGGAAAATGTTTCAGAGTGAAAAGGCAGAGAATATCGGGAAAGAAATGAAAACTAAAACAAATCTCTAGAATGAAGAATTACAATATCAGCAAATTCACTACATGACAAAAATAGAACCAATGAATTTAGAAACAGATCAAAATAAATTACTTAAGAAATAATTTTTTTTTTTAAAAAAGGAAGGAAACTAAGTTATTGGTGGAACAACTTTAAACAGTCTGATAGATGTGCAATTGAAGTCCCAGAAGAAAGATTTCATTATTTAACTTACATTGACATCTTATTGACCACAGTGAAACTAAATCATATTTAAATGAAAAAATACATAGAAACCCTAAACTATTTAAATTTTTTTAACAAGGATTCTTTCAAACAACTCATGTGTTATGAAAAGGAAAATTTTAAACAAATTAACATATTCAACTGTTCTAGTATATAGAAGTTAGCTAATAGCTTTAAGAACCTATATTAAAATCAAAAAATGCTAAAATATCTGGAATCTAAGTAGCTGCTTTAAGAGGTCACAAGATGAAAATTTAAATTTGAGTAAGTTGAACAAAAATGATAAAAACAGCAATCTATGTAATGGAAAACAGAATAATAACCTTAAAGTACTTGTTCTTTGCAAAGATTAATTGGTGAAGTATGAGCCATATTCATCAAGGGAAAAGGACATACAAATTACATCAGGAATTGAGATTATAGCACTATAGAAAATACAGATATCAAAAGGAATACCTCCCAAGTTCGATCCCCAGTACCAAAAAAAAAAGGAATATCCACTTTATATCAATTAAATTCAACAATTTTGAGTCACTGACCAAATCTTTTGAAAAATATAGTTTGCCATAATCAAAGTAAATTATCTAGATAGGCATATTTATATTGTTATAAAATAATTTGCCCCTATAATTTTATACAAGGAAATATTCTAAACCCAGAAGTTAGAATTTACAAGGTTTAATCAAACATTCAAATATTTAAATAATAAATATTTCAGTGCCAAATTTCCACAAATACTTCCAAAGAGTAGAGAATGTGAGAATACTTCCAACACAACTGATGAAGCCATTATAAAATCTCAGATACAAAATCTGAAAAAGACACTATATAGAGAAAAAAATGAAAGATACCCTTATAAAATTACATATAGAACTTGATAAAACAACTCACTGCTAAGTTTAAATACATATAAGTACATAAACATTATATTTTATATATATAACCACATGGTATAGCCAATACCAATTATGATACACCCTAAAGACATGAAGAAAAATAATTCTTAAACTAAAAACAGAAGGAAATTTTGAATCTGATTAAAGTTGTCATGAAACACCTACAGATAATGCAACACATTATTCTATATTTTCTATTGGTGGTTTCAACTAGTCCAATAGTCAAGGAAGTTTAAAAATTATAAAAATAGGAAAAAACAAGTTAAATATTCATGATTTGCAGAATGTATCATACAAACCTACAATTACTGAAGCTAATAAATGACTTTATCAAGACATCAAGGTACAGTTTCAATTTTATTTATATATTAAGGCACAAAATATGAAAATGAAATTTATAAGATACTTATTACAGCAGCCCAAGAAATCACAAAACACAAGAACAAATTTAATGAAAAGTCTCCATACCTAAATTACAAAACATGCAGTGAAATTAAAAAGACCTAAAATGCTTTTTCCTAGACCCAGTATTTTTTTCCATCTAATTTCTCTTCAAATTTATCTACCTATTAAAATCAATCACAATTTTAAAATCTTTTGTAAAGAAATTCACAATGTTTAATAGGAACAAAAAGGTTCTAGAGGATGCCATGTAATCCCAGAAATCATGGAAAATCAGATCATCTAAACTTAAGGTTTACTATGAATTCCTAGTAATGAAAATGATATGGTAATAGCATAAGGATAGAAAATTAGATCAAGATGAAATAACCCTCTATATAAATGGGCAATGATATTTAGACATATGCCAAAGTAATTTAGTAAAAAAAATATTCTTTTAAAAACAAGGGTTGAAATCACTTACAGAAAAAATATGAACTTTAGCTTGCTAGCTTTACCATACCAAAAATATTCAAAATCAATCATTGACTTTTAAATAATAGCAAACACTGCTCTGTAGAACAATACTAGTCAATAAAATTTTTGTGAGGATTTGAATATTTAAATGTTTTATATCTGTACATTCAACGTGGTAACTATTGGTTACTTGTAGCTATCAAGGTATTGACATGTGGCTGGTACTACTGAGGAAGTGAGTTTTAATTACAGCTAAAATTTAAACAGGCATTTGTAGTTAGTGGATCCTATTGGGCAGGACAATTCTAGAAGGGCACTTAGGAAATATTTTTAACATTGAAGTAGGCCAGATTTTCTTGGAACCAAAAATGTGCTAACATCAAAAATATGTGTTTCACATACATCTGCGCATGTGCGTACACAAACACATACACACACACACATACACACTTTGAACGTCATCAGAAAACTTCAATAAATGACATCATTAATCCAAACTGGTAGAAAATCATACATATACCTAGTAGTGGACTTTTCAGAAGAATTTGTAATATACTACTACAAATCAGTAACAGATCAAATCCACATGATCTAATAAGTGGTGGACAACTGAATTGAAGATGTTCTACACGAGCTAATAGAAAAATGAATCATAAGTAGAGGGAAAGGTGCTCATCATTAATCATAAAGGGAAATGCAAACTAAAATCCAAACTTTCAATAATTTCATTTCATCTAGTGTAATATTGAAAAGACTCACAACTTCAACTGTTAAACATGTACCAACCCCTCGTGGTTAATGTAATCATTATAAACTGCAAACATGTACTAATAAAAGTAAAAAGTAAAGAAAAATGAATGTGAGGATAGCCAATCCACATGACTTAATGCTGGAATGTGACAAAGTTCCCACCACTTTGACAAACTCTTTAGCACTATCTCATAAAGTTACACACAGAATGCAGCAAGTTTTAAGAAAGCACCAGTTCTACCCATGATCAGCTTAAATATCCTTCTAAAGATGTTTTTAGGATACCCTTAAATATTCTAAATTAGTTTTTAAGACTCATGGGTTGAACTAAGTTTGTGCAAATAAATTGAGTTGAGTAAAATTCAAGAAATAGCAAACACTTGTCGGGATAGAGGAGGGCTTGGATGCTTTAAACAATGGTGCTACAGAGACCCTAGAAGACAACTGTTGAACTATAAATGAGTTTCAATAACAATTTAGAGCTCTTTTATATATCTATCCTTTAAAAATACTCTTACTTAAGTGCCTTTGAATATTATTGAAGGTTAGATGTTAAATAACAAATCAAATAGCGTTTACAGCATAGATGGAAGTAAAATACAGCATATACCAAGGGCAGGCAGGGCAGGAGGGTGATAATAGAAAGTATAGAGTTGTAAATTTTCTACATTGTTAGTAAGTTGTTGCAATATTTTTGAAGTGATATTATGAAGATTGAAGATGTACACTGTATTGCCAAAAGTTCAATCAAAGACATAAAAGGGAATAAAAACAGCCAAACTTGATTCACCCAAATGATACAAAACAGAGAGCCAAGTGTTAGTCAAACACCAAGATGTCAGAATTAAAAGCAAATATCACAATAAATATACAAAAGTAAACAAATTAGCTATAACTATAAGATAGATACAACAAAACTGGGTGAAAAGCAAGATCCAGCTTCTTTAGCTATTGCTGCTGTAACAACTTACCATGACCTTAAACAACATATAAAGAACACACATGTTACTGTTGCAGAGGTCAGAAGTGTAAAATGCATGAGCAGGGACATGTCCCTCTGGAGGGACCAAGGGAGAATCTGTGTCCTCAGCTTGTAGAGGTCATCCACCTTCCTTCACTGCTGTCCCCACATCAACTCAGACATGTTTCTGTCTTTATTTTTCCCCTGCCTCCATCTTTGTCTTATAGGGACTCTTGTGATTACATTTGACCCACCTAGATAATCCTGGATTCTTTCCCCATCTCCAGTTCCTTAATCAGAGCTAAAAAAAAAAAATCCTTGTGCTCATATGAGAAATGTAATCATGGCTCTGGGATCTTTATGGACATGTTTTGGGGGAGCTCCTTCTAAATTCATTCACAAGCAACTACAAATTGCAACAAACACATTTTAAACATAAAAGTACAGGCATGTTGAAAGTAAATGCTACCAAAAATTGCCTATGACAAAGCTTGTAAAGCTAACTTAGTATCAGCAAATGAGGACTTAAAATAAAGACTATTAAAGACATGTAGAAGCTATACCTCAATAATAAATGCTCATTATCAGGAAGACATTGACATCTTTTATGTCTCCGAAATTACCCAGAACGTGAAACAAACAAAAAGTCCGTCTATCTCCATCTCTTGACCCCCTTTCCCCTTGAGAAAGTTCTATCTCCCTACTTCCATTATCTCTCTTTTATTTTGCTCTTTATCTACATTTTGTGTTCCTCATATAATAGAATCCATGTGATACTTATCTGCATCTGATTTATTTCACTTAACATTATGGCCTCAAGGTATATCCATTTTCCTACAAATAATTCAAGTTTATATTTCTTTATGGGAGAATTTCCATTTATGGGAGAACTTCATTGGGTAAAAATATCACGCTTTCTTTGTTCATTCTTTTGTTGATAGGCTATGGACTGGTTCCAAGATTTAGCTGCTATGAATCGTGCTGCTATAAACATAGGTATGCGTGTATCACTGTAACTTGATGTCTTTAACTTTTTCAGAAAGATGTTGAGAAGAATATTTAAGATTACTCTGTAATTGATAAAAGAAATACAGTATGTAGAAAAATCAGTAAAGATTTAGATGACTTAACCAACACTAAGTCACTTGAAGTAATTTAATAAACACTATATTCAACACCAGATATACAGATTGTTTTCACTGTAAAGATCTTAGTTTGGGTCATAAAACAATTTCCAATAAATTTCAAAAGGGTTGAAAATCATACACTAATATATTCCATGATCAAAATGGCCTTAAATTGAAAACACCCAATAAGTTTTCTTTTAAAGTTCAAATATCTGACCATTAGCAATATATAAAACATAATCCAAATGAGCTGAGATAGTAAAGTATGCAAGAGGAGTTAAAAATATTATGAACTAACTCTTAAAAATCTATCAAAGATTGAAGAATTCAGCTAAGATAATGTCCAGATGGAAGTTTAAGTACTTATAGTAGAACAGTGCTGAGTATGGCAATTTATGCTGCTGTCTTAAGAAGGTCGATAAATAAGAGCAAATTAAATACCAATAAATATATGAAAGATTTTTTAAAAAGAAATCGACAGAGTACATACAAGTAGAGAAAATAAAGTTTATTCCCTGAAAAAAATTGACAGTGATAAACCTCTAGCAAGACAGATGAAGAGACAACTTATCAGAAATGAAGGATACTGTTTCTCAAGAATGAAGAAGATAATAATTAGATGTTAAGAATAGCTTTCTGCTAATTTAAAAAGTTTTATGAAAGGATGGAATTTTTAAAAAATGATTTAACAAAATGTATACAAGTGGCAATAGAAAGTGATCTATATTTATTAGTCAAATAAATCTGTACTTAACATAAGTGAGATACACACAAAAAGTCTTCATGGCCAGATGGTTTCAATGGTGTAGTGTGTTAAATTTTAATGAAGAAACAATGCTCACCCTACACAAGCTCTTTCATAAAATAGAGAGGAAGAAAACTTAGCAGCTCATTTTGGAGTCAGTGAAACCATGGCGCCCAACCAGACATATGGGAAATGATAATTACAAAGGTACAACACTTACGACCACTAATTAAAAGAATATAAAATTGATTACACAATGCATTCAAATATACAAAATATATAGTCAAGTAGGTTTTACTCAGAAAAACAATCCACATTGGAAGATCATTCGGTATAGTTAACCGCATTATTACTTTTAAAACGATATGAAATGCCTAGACACAGAAAAGGCACTTGATGTGTTCAATAAAAGTTCTAACAGGCCATGAATTTACACTAGGTGCCTGCACTGAGCTCAACAGAACAATTCCAAAATCACAGCCAGAGACTAATCACAGTAACAGATCATGGGTTTGTTGCAGGAGACCCCATAGCCAGCTAAGGTGTAAACAACTAACTAGTTAAATTGTAGCCAACTGACAGGTTGATTGACTAAGCTGTAGCCAATTATGTTGTTTGCTATGTCTGACCTCTGTTTTTCTATAAATGCCAGCAGATCATATTGTCACTTTGATGTTCCCTGAACCTGTCTTGGGAGTTGCCCAGTTTGCAAGTTGGTTTTGTCTCTCTTTGCTCAGACAGACTGCTTGGAATAATTGGCTTAAGGAATTTTCTCTTTAAAGGGATAATATTCATTATGTTTCAAACTGCAATCTCTTAGGAGACTAGGAATGGAAATGAAATTTCTTTAATATGAACCAGGCTACCTACGTAAAAGCATATGGCTAACACTGAACTTAATTGCAAAATCCTGAAGCTTTTCTTTGTAAGATCAAGAAAAATAAATAATGTCCACTGGTAACGCTTTTATGAAGCATTGTATCAGAGGTTCCAGGTAGTTCAATAAAGCAGAAAAATAAACAAAAGATGACATAATCTGAAAGGAAGAACTAAAATTGTTTTTATTTGTAGATGACATGATTGTGTATGTAGAAAATCCCAGGGAATCTAAGAAAAAATAAAAACTATAAAAATTAATAATAGTGTTTAGCAATATTAAAGTGCAGAGTTAACATAAAAAGTCAATTGAGATCAGGAATGAAAACTTTGTAAAAATAAATTCAAAACTGTAATAATCTAAAATATTAAATATAAAAATGAATCTGACATAGAATGTCCAAGATTTCCATGCTGAAAACTACACAACATTACTGAGAGGAATTAAGGAAATCTTAATAATAAAGTACTACATACTTATGAGTTATAAGTCCCAATAATATAAAAATGTCAATTATTTAAAAATTGATCTTTAAATGAAATACCAATTGAAATCTCAGCAGAATTTTTTTTTTAGAAATTGTCAAACTGATTCTAAAATTTGAGAATGCAAATCACTAACAAAACAACTTTGAAGAAAAACAAAGGCTTATATTACCTGACTTCAAGATTTACAATAAAGCTGTAGCAATCAGGATTCGATATGGATTATGTGCATCAAAGGGCATTGCTCCATACTTAAATATGGTTTAATATTAGAAAGATTTCATTTCAAAATGATAAAAGTAAAAAGTTATAAAAAGTAAACTACAGAAAGTATACATAGGACTGTCTGTATCTTGTTTAACCTGTGTAGATTTGGCTGACACCTAAATTTGTAGAAGTTTACTTACTGATTAGGGATAAGAATTATTATCCCCCAAAATTTATTGCTGAAGTTCATTCACAGAATTCAAAATGTAAATACTCTTCCTGTCTTCATCCAAATGGTATATCCTTAGTAGATAATATTTCCTGTTAGTCTGACCCATGACCTGGAATCATAGGCAAATTACTATATTCCCAAATTTGCCTTGCCTTAAGACACAACGAAAAATGAAATTTTGGGGTCTAAGTTTCAGAGACCTTCTATTCCTTTTTGTATGGGGACCCATGTGTTCTAGAGACTGCATCTGAGATCCTAATTTTGTTACTGGCTTGATGGAGAAAAAATGGAGTATAGTGGGACAAGCCAAGCATTAAAAACTACACTGTATATAGAATATTTATTGGAGTTTAGAACACATAGTGATTACTATAAATAACAGCTTTTAATTTACACTGTGAAAGGTGTCATCATGGAAACTGAATGGGAGAGAGGAAAGTGTAGTATGATAGCCACGCCTTTTGGAATTTACCTAAGGCCAGAGTTTTTGAGCAGGAATGTGGTGTCAGAGGTTACCCTGAGAATGGTGTAACTGGTGGGAGGGAAGGGCCTGGCATTGACTAGAAATGTAGTGTGATATATGACAACTGCAGGTACATGGGTGATGCTTAAGTCTCAGCTGAGCCAGAAGCATCAGGAAGGGGTTGAAGATGTGTTACACAACTGAGAGGGAGATGCATCTATATGATGAATGTTAGGAACAGGAACTGGGAGGTGACCGAAAGACAAGGGTCTATAAGTGCTTTCTGGTTTGTGGCTTGGAGGTCTGGAGCCATTGTCTGCTTGAGGTTGAGCTGTGATAATCAGTTTAAATATGAGCCACTTTAATCTTTAAGTCACTTCAACCAGAAGCCTCAAGAACTGTTTAAATAAAAGGCAATCAGGAAGAGATGAGAGGGTGATTGGAGATTTCTAGTAAATTTAAGGCTAGTCTTATCTCATAGTCTGTCTTCTTTTTGTTATTAGGCTGTTTTACCATTGCAACATCATTGTGATATATGTTATCCACCCTAATGTTCTAAGATGCAGGTTCTGCTAAGGAGAGCTATGGTCTTTCTAACATTCTCTTTTCAGCCACCTACCACTAATTTTCCGCTTTGACAAATATTTCTTAGTTTCCTTCATTCTTAATTTTTTCTACTCTCTGTGCCCCTTCTCAAAACTAGTGTTGTTGTTCTTATGCCTCTTTTCACTTCTACCTAGTTTTCTTCATTTCTATATCATCAATGATCACATATACAACCACATATTTTAACTTAAGTTCAGTTCTTTTGCTGTATTGTACCAATTACTGAGCTCTTCTGCCTGATTTTTAAGCCTCTCACATTCAGCCCGTTTAAAACTAAGCCCGCACTCACCTCTCAAAGCATTTATTTCTCCTGTTTTCTTATCTAAATTAGTAGCTTCAGCATTTGTGTTGCTGTCCAAATAGATATCTCAGCATTCATCCTGGTTCCTTACCTCTCAGGAGTAATTAAGTTCCTATCTATTTTGCCCTTTAAATCATTCATTTAATCTTTGATATCACCATACTTGAAATAGCCTCCTAACTGGCTCTTTGTTAAATAGTTTGCTTGAGTGATTTTCAGAATGTAGTTCCTCTGCCAGCAAGTCAGCCTCATCTGAAAATGTTTTAGGGACTTAGTGAAGCAGAAACTCAGGGGTCAAGCACAGTCATGAGAGTTTTTGTAAGCCCTCTAGGTGACCAGACTCTTGCCACTCTCAATAGTCAGTTTGAGATTAGTAAGAGTGCCCCAGTGTCCCTGATGAAGTATTGAAATACAATACCTGACTTTAGGTGAATATGTATACGATATTCCACCTGTCTGCATTTTAATTCCTTTACCTGTCAAAGAAGTGCATTCAAATTAGATGATCCTCAGGATAGGTATATTTCTGAATGGTTTCCAGGTAACAGGCCCTGTTTTAAGTGTTGGCATGTGTTAATTCATACAAAATAGGGATTTTAAAACTTCATATACGAGAATAGAGACCCCGCTACAGACAGGCAGGTCTGCCCATGCCCTACCAAGGTCCTGAGTCACACAGAACACACGGAATCAGCCCACTACAGACAGGCGGTTGGCTCATGCCCTACCAAAGTCCCCAGTCACACTGAATATGCCGAATCAGCCCACTGCACACAAGAAGGTCTGTGCACGCCCTACTGCGGTATTGAGTCACGGGGAAGACAGCAAATCACCCCGCTGCAGATAGGCAGCCACCTGGTTCCACACTACAAAGATGCAGAGGACACCAGACCACCAGACCAAGGTACTGAGTCCTGCTGTTCCCGGCCCAGAGGTAGGGGCTTCTGAGCTGTCGTCCCACTGCTCCTGGTCCAGAGGTAGGGGCTTCCCGGTAACCATCCCTCCCACTGCTCCCAGCCCAGAGGAAAGGGCTTTTGGGCCACCTTCTGTCCT
>NW_004624841.1:4069132-4082818 GCF_000247695.1 Heterocephalus glaber | reverse complement strand
CTTCCTATTTCACATTACCTATTATACATTTAGTCCTTATTTACACTTTCAGTTTCTCACACGAGAGAAACTATTCGGTATTTATACATGTGTGTCCTATTTATTTCACTTAAGGGTATCGCCACAATGTGCATCCACAGTCTTTTTATAGATTTGTGGAACAAAAATAATATAATATCCTCCTAAGACCATATCAAAATATCGTTGCAACAAAATAATCCGTGCTTGAACAATATAAGATACCGAAGTTGGGCTGGGGATTTAGCTCAGTGGTTTCGCTGCCTGCTGCGCAAGTGCAAGGACCTCGGTTCAATCCCCAGTACCAAAAAAATAAATAAATAAATAAGATACCGAAGCTCATTATACTAAGAAAATACTAATTAATTTTCAAAAATGAATAGCCTCTTGAACAATTGGTAATTTTCCTGAAATATTTGTATTTACTGTAGAGTGTATGGAGAGAAACTGAGCTACATAAAAATTCATTACTTGATTGCCAAATAAAATTAATAATTTCCATATATAAAATCAATATATACTATAATGCATAGAACTATAGAACTAAGCTGGGAGGTAACTAGTACTAAAGTGATCCAAGTTCCATATATCATAGAGTTGGAAGTAGAATAAAAGTCAATTTATTATGTAGGAAGAATATTTAGAAAAATCTCATAGAAATCACTTTGTGTGTCAAAAGTCCAATGATTTTACTCCTGTACTTTTCAGTCACTCAAATATTACCTTTGTTTTGCTGTTCTATAAAAAAGATGGTTATTATAGCAAATCCAGATACAAGAGTTAAGTATGCAGAGACCCAATACCTGACTGGTTGCAGCATACTTTCTCTCACTTTCTCTCAGAGAACAACTAATGGAGATGCTGCAGGTACTGTTCCATTTGGAGCTGGATAAAAGAAGAATGTAGTCTGTGTTATCTATTATGATCATTAAGACAAGCATCTGGTCCAACAGTAAATAGAATATATACCTTGTTTTTGTGCAGTGGAATAAACCCACATAACCATTGAAAACAGAGTATTCGTATGCTATGTAATTGAGATAAAGCAACCCTCTTCCCAATACCTTAGCCAGCACAACCAAGGAAGTTAGATTCCTTTGATACCTTTTATCATCTCTTACTCAAAAGTACAAAAGATGCAAATTGATGATTCATATTTAAAATGACAGAAGCTTAAAGACATTATTTTTGAATAATTTCTCACCCTCTAACTCATCCATAACCAAAGTGGATATCTGCATAAGCTTTCCTTAAAACAGCTTGGGTTCTGGTTTATCCTGCTCGACCTACTCTCATGGAATGCTACTATTGACCTCCATCTGTCAGCCCTTTCCTATGTTTCCACATATAGCATATGCATTTCTCACTTCGTTCTTCACCCCTGGACATTGTCAGTTATTTTTAATTATTAGAAGATGGAAGACAACATGAGCCCAAAATTCTAAACTTTTAAAGATAGTGAGGAAATTACATTAACATGGTGAACTATATAGAACCTTAATGTCCATTCATATGAATACTATAAATACAAATTATACTTAATTTTGTACAAAACACTGTTTCATTGCTGACGATTGCCCATCCCATGCTGCATGAAGGATATAGAGTACCACTCAGTAGATTAGCCTTCTATACTGTGACACTAAAGTAGACTTAATCTGGGAAGCAAGACTTTTCAGATGTGTCTTATCTGTGGCCTACCTGGTGGACTTGCCTGGTTTGACTTGGAAGTATAGAGTAAAGTAAAATTGTCTTGGTGCATACAAAATACATCATATAGTTAATGTATGTAAGTAATGAAACTTCCTTTAGGTTTTCTTTTCATTATAATCCAGCCATATCCAATCCATGGATGATAGTTTGGACATGGACTGCCACATATTCACAATGAAATAGAAAACTTTCCAACCCCTAGCTCCAGAAGAAAGACAGAGACTATTTCAAATTCCTTAAGAGACTCAATATAAATTTATAATAAGAATTGAATGAAGCCATAAGAGAATGAAAGCACTATCAATTCTTGGACTCTTTGTCCTTATTGAGTTTATTGCCAATAATAATATGGAATAAAAGAAATGAGGAAGGACTGATCAAAATTTGGAGGCCTACACATGTGTTAAGGGAGTCTGAATATTGGCTATGACTAGTAGTTTACAGACACTGCCCACATCTTTAGGCAAGGATGACAAAATAATAATAGCAATTATTAGCAATTACTATTGAATCAACTTAGAGGCAATTATATAGGCACTGTGCTAGATCCTTTGTACATATTAACTAATTTAACTAACTGAAGCAGAACCTAAAGAAAAACAAGTTCTTCCTAACCTTGGGCATCTCCCCCCCCCATAATTCCCTCCTGTAGGTGTAACTCTTTGTTTTGGCACAGGTAAAATTGACAATTATATCCTATAAACAAAGTTTGACACTCTGCTTTCATATGATTCATAAGGCTCTGTCTTCTTTCAGGGATAAATTACAAAACTGTCTGCCCTTGTCCTGTTTCTATAAGCTGGCTTGATGTCACTAGAAAGACCAAACCCTTTGACCAAAAGTATAAAAACTAGGGTTTCCCCTTTGTTCTTTTCTCTTCCTTTGGACATTAGTCTGTTGAGCTGTGTTCACCTAAAACCTAAGTAAATCCTCCTGTTTCCCATTGGTCTCCCTGTCTCTTGGATTCTGCAGCATTTCTCATGACTACAAATGGACTGGAGATGACTGAGCTGCTGTCTCTTTGCCTGCAGGCCCAAGAGGGGCCCTGAGATCTGAGATCTGATCCTGAGATCTCTGGCACCATGGGGTGAAACTCCAGCATGGAGGAGGAATTAGCCCACCTGAAGCTCGGAGCCCTCTCTCCCCACATCAGTGCAATGGAACTTTTGGAATTCAGGATGATTCTGGAATTTGGAACACTATGGTACAAGAGTGTGGTAAGATTTTGGAGAACAACCATCCTGTTAGGATAGAAGGGGACACTGATCACTTCCTGGAGTGTACCAAATAATCTGACATGGATAGAGTCAGATGAAAACTACAATCCCAGGAACAACAAAAAGCCCATGGAGAGAGTGAATCCCAAAAGGCATATGCTGAGTAATCAGTCTCAAGGAGAATCATACAAAAAAAAAAAAACCACCCAGGCTAAAAAATACCAGAACGAGGAGATTCATGAGTTCATGTAATTAAATGGAAAGAAAACATCTAGAAAAGTTCCAGAAAGTGAAAAATGAGGCAGTGGGAAGTGTGCTTCAATATTCAGGATGCCCCCCACTAGGCCAACACTTCTTCAGTGTCACCAGCCTTGTGCTGCCTGCAAGCATCTAAAAGCTGGGGTTACAACCTGGAGTTACATGGTCAACCTGGAGTTACAACCTGGAGTTACATGTTCAAATTTGAGGAGCTGGGACCCTATTCTGCCAAGCCTATGAGGGTTAAACAGGAGGAATCAAATTACAAATTTTAGCTAATTGATAAATGTACTTTTGGTTTCTAATTTGAGTTTGGATGTTTTTGTTTAATTTTTGTTGTTTAAACATTACTTGTACATTGCAAATTTTTAAATTGTAATTGCAGGGTTGATTCGCTCTTTGCTCTCTGTTGCCTAAAGATAAGAACACTGCATCAAGGTCACTTAGAAGCCTGTTGGCAGCCAGTCTAATTTAAAATGTAACAATTTGAGAACAGAAAAAAAAGGGGGGAGAAGAGAAGGACACTTCAAAATCCAAGTGGCTAGAGCCAAGTTTGTTATAAAAATTTTATAGTGAGGCGGAGGAAAAATATTAAAAAGGCTGAAAATATGAGTTATACCTTTGATTTGAGAGGATTTTATATGACAAAATTTTTTCCTGTTAAAAAGATAAAAAGAGAGATAATGACAAGAATGGAAAGCTTATGAATATCAAGGGAAAGGTTGTAAAAGTAGTTTTTAAAAATATATGTATGTTTGTTTGTTGGTATGGTAAAAGCCTTTGCTCTTCCTTCTAAAAGCTCCTTGTTGCTCAAAAGACTCAAAAATATGTATGGTGTTTGTTAGTTTTGTAGAGCTCAGGCTTTTCCTAAAACAAAAGTGGTTGAGAAAATAATTTGCATCACTACAGAGTAGATATGACAGAAAAAAAGTCAAAACCCATTAAAATGTACATTAAAGAACTTTAAAAAGAGACTATACAGGGGTAGGGGGAGGTATAGAATAAAGCTGATCCCCCCCTCACCCAGAGGTTAAAAACTCTTTGTGAAATTGATTGGCCCTCTTTTGATGTTGGGTGGCCAGCTGAGGGGACATTTGGCAGAGGGGATGATTACAGATGTACATAGGTTGATAACCAGAGACAGCGGAGGACCAAGACACCCAGACCACTTTCTGTGCATTGATTCCTAGTTAAATATAACCTTGACCAGCCTGGCTACATCCTGGCTTGGAAATATATTATAAAACATGCATAGCCCAAGCCATGCCTGAAACAAGAGAGGGAAATTAGCCTTACTGGGAGGTTCAACAACAGAAAAAAAGATAAAGGGGGACAATAAATAAAGAAAACATTTCAAAAGTACTTCAGGAAGCAGATGAGAGTCCCAGCCAGTTTTATGAAAGCCTTTATAAAGTGTTCTAGCTCTATGCCTCATTTAGCCCCAAAGACCGCTGAGAATCAACACATGGAAATGCTGCCTTTGTAAGGCAAGCCCAGGGAGACATCCAGCACAAACTACAAAAGTTAGAGGGTTTTGCCAGTACAAATGCAATCCTACTCTTAGAGGCGACCACCAAGGTGTCTATTAACCAAAACCACAAGGCAAAATAAGAGGCTAACTGGAGGCTCAAAAAGAAAGCAGATCTGTTGGTGACAGCATTTCATGGAGAAAAAGACAGATATGACTAAAGGGAAAAGGCACAGATATGGGCAAAACAGGAGCCAGACCAGGTCAGGATCTGCCAGTCAACCAAAGCTAGATTGGGATCAATGTGCATGATGTAAAAAGTATAGACACTGGAAAAATAAATGTCCAGAAAATGATGACAGAGGTGATAAAAATCCCAAAACTAGGATGCCACCTGCTAAAGGATATCACTCCCAGGTGGAACCAGACTCTGGCCTCACTGGACTTCCAGGAACTTAATGTTATGAGGATTATGCCAGAACAGGCTCCATCTCCTTAGGCTCCAAAAAGCCCATAGTCACAATAAATATAGAGGGGCAATTGATAGCTTTGTAGTAACCAGTAGAGTGGAGCACTCAATGGTGACACAACCTATTAGGCCATTATTTAAGAAAAATGTGACTATTATAGGAGCCACTGGGGTTCTAGAAAATAAACCATTTTGTCAGCCTAAAAGATATATCTTTTAGGGGAAGCAAAAAGTCCAACATGAGTTCCTGTATCTGCCAAATTGCCCAATTCCCTTGTTAGGGAGTGACTTATTCCAAAAGGTAAAGGCTCAAATTATCTTCAGGCTACATGGAGCTATGACTTTAAGTCTGACTCAACCAAGAACCATGGTCGTAACCCTTACTGTCCCAGGGCCAAAAGAATAGAGACTATATTCAAAAGTCACAAAAGGCAGGAATAAATGAGTTACATGGATGGGCACACAAGATGTCCAAGGTGTGGGTTGAAGACAACCTACTGAGGCTAACTGTAAAGCAAACACCAGTGATAACAGGTGTTGCACCCAGAGAGAAAGAACCAACCAGCGACGGATATTAAATCCACACAGGAGTTTATTATCGGCCGGGACCCGAGCTGAGGATCAGATTCGAGCATCGACTCGGGGGAGACAAACATGTTTTATACACCTTTGAGGCCAACAATTTCTAGGCCCCTCTATGGGATAGAACTAGCAAAGCAAGCAAAAGATACAGAAGCAGAACATCCTGCTGTTAGAACATTTGTAAAACAATAGTTGATTAATTGTTGTTTCTAAGACTCTCTAAGGGGAGGAGGTTTCTAAGCTTCCTCCTTCTGAGTTCATCTAAAGGCAGGCAGGTGGGTCAAGCAGCAATATGGAGTCTGTCTTGCTAACTAGGGTCTTTCACAGGTATAAAGCCAAGAACAACTCTAGTTCAAGTTCACCAATACTCCTCTTCCCTAGAAGCCATACAAGAAATTCAAGGGCATTTGAAAGGGCTCTTAAAACATAAAATCCTGTCTAAATGCCAGTCATCCTAGAACACCCTGCTCCTGACAGTACATAAGCCAGGGACAAATAAATACAGACCAGTACAAGACCTATGTGCTGTAAATCAAACCACTGAGACAATTCATCCAACGGGACCAAATCTGTACACACTAATGGGACTTATTCCAGCAAGTGCTGCCTGGCTTACCTGCTTAGATTTAAATGGTGCCTTTTTCTGTTTATGCCTTGCACTGGTCAGCCAGCCCATCCTTACATTTTAATGGGAGGATCCTGTCAAGGACAAAAAAACAGCTATCCTGTTCAAGGGTTCAAAAATTCTCCTACAATCTTTGGAGAGGTACTAGCTGCTGACCTCAAAGTTTCATCACAGCAGGGAAAAAATTGCACTCTGCTGCAGTATGTAGATGACCTCCTCTGACAGCCCTGACCCAAGAGGACTGCTATCAGAGAAATAAGAACATCCTTCATTTGGTTTGAAAGACTAGATATAAGGTTTCAAAAAAAAAGATAGATTTTCCAAAAAAAGGTCAAATATTTAGGCTTCACAGTGACTTGGGGGGGGGGTGGGATGTCAACTAGGTACAGAGTAAAAACAGTCTGTGTGTGCCTTCCCAACCCCAACCACACAGAGCTAAATAAGAGAGTTTCTGAAGACAACAAAGATATCTGGATCCCAAATTTTTCACATATGGCTAAGCCTATATAAAAATCCAAAAAAGGGAGATAAAAGAGCCCCTCCTCTAAAATGCTGATCAGGTGAGAGATTTTAAACAGATAAAAAAATGCTTTAACTCAGTTTTAGGACTACCAAATATAACCAAGCCTTTCTTCTTGTATGTCTATGAACAAAAGAAATGTCCATAAGAGTCTTAACCTAGGTCATAGGATCCTGAGATTATCTCATAGTATACTTGTCAAAATAACTAGATGCTGTGGCCTTAGGATGCCCTTCATGCTTCAGGGCACTTGCTGCTACTGCCCTGCTGATGCAGGAAGCTAGCAAACTGACCTTGGGACAACAACTGACTTCTCTAGTTCCACACTTAGTCATAACCTTGATGGACCAGAGAAAGCACCATCGGTTATCAAACCCAAGAATGACTTGGTATCAAGGGTTCCTATGTAAAAAGCCTCACACAACCCTAGGGACAATAAATACTCTTAATCCGGCTACCTTACTCTCAGTCAAACCTGGAGCTCCCCTTCATGGCTATATGAAAATTATGGACAAAGTATTCTCAAACCAGGGAGATCTCACAGATTGCCCTCATGGAGATCCAGATTTTGCTGGAAAGGGTTCAACAGACAGGATATGCAATGATGATGTTAGACTCTAATAGAGGCTCAGCCTTTGCCCATCAGAACATCAGCCTGGGGCAAAGCTGATAGCCTTAGCAAGGGCCAATTCACTAGCAAAGGATGAAAAGGCTAACATCTATACTGATTCCAAATATGTCTTTGCAACATTACATGTACATGGGGCCATATATGAAAAAAGAGAACTCTTGATTGCTAGAGGAAATAAAAATAAAATACAAGGAGGAAATTTTACAGCTGCTAGATGCATTATGGGCCCCAGAAAAAATAGCTGTCACACAGTACAGAGACACCAACAGATTAGGATGTTAAAAGCCAGAAAGAATCATAAGGCAAACAGAACAAAATGGGCTACAATGACAGCCCTCCAACCAAGAAGGAGAGGCCCTAGCCAAGCCCCTCATCCCAGAGCCTCCTCTCCCAGAGACCCCATATTATTCCCCAAATAAAAAAGCCTGGTTTGCCTGAAAACCTAAGAAGTATGTAAAGGGGGAATAACAAAAGTTTGCTAATGAGAGGCTAGCCATCCCTGAAATGCTGAGCCCCAAGTATAAAAATTCCATCAGGAGTCTCACATGGGATAGACAGCATTAAAACATTACTAGGTTCCCATTTCTATGTGCCATGGCTCACTGCCACTGCTCGGGCTGTTTGTGAACAATGCCTAATGTATGCCCAAAACAACCCAAGGCACAAGCCCACCTAGCCCCTGGGTATCCAGGAAACAAAAGCTCCCCCATGTAAAAATTTTCTTATGGACTTTACTAAATTCCCTCAAGTCAATAGCTATCAATATATGTTGGTACTTGTCTTTACCTTCTCAGGATGGGTTGAAACCTACCCCACCTGAACAGAAAAAACACAAGAGGTGACAAAAATGCTGTTAAGAGACATCATCCCAAGATTTAGACTACCTCTGACCTTAATGTTAAGTAACAGACCAATATTCATAGCCAAGATAGTTCAAAAGCTCACACAGATGTTAAAGACAAAATAAAAGCTTCACATGGCTTACCAACCACAGAGCTCAAGAAAGATAAAACATATAAACTGGAGAATCAAACAACTGCTAAAAATTATTGTCAAGAATCCCATTTGATATGGGATCAAATCCTGTCCATGGTCCTCCTCCAAGTCTGGTGCACCCCCACCAAACAAACTGGGTATTCCCTTTATAAAATTTTATTCAGCCAGCTGCCCCCAATCATAAGTCAAATTAAGGATAATCTCTGTAAACTAAAATAATTGACCCTAAAAGCCATAAGTTTGACAGACCCAATATACCCCTTCAAGCCTGAGGACTTTGTTTGAGTAAAGACATAAAGTTCAACAACTCTGGGGCCCATATGAGATGAGCCTTATACTGTAATCATGTCCACTCCCACTGCTGTTAAAATTGTAGAAATTGTGTTTTAGATGTACCGCAGTCAGCTAAAGCCACCAGCTCAAGTCAAGTAGACCAGCCAGCAGGATACAGACCACCTAAACCAGTTGACACTACAGTGAGATTGGGTCACCACCAGAAAAGGCAGCCTTGCTCTAGTAACCCTGGAAGCTGACTACACATAGTCAAAGCCTGAGAAAATGGTTGCCCTGCTCTAGTCACTCTGGAAGCTAGCTGACCAGTCCACACGTAGCCAAAGTTTGAAGATCAACATAGAGTCACAACAACAACATAAGTCTCTTTCCTTTCTGTTATAATTCTCTTCTCACTTTAAGCAGTGGGAAAAAATCCTTAAAAATGCTCCTATTACATTTGCATCACATGGTCATGAAACATTATAACAAGGACTAACTTTAGGCTGTTCCATTTTTTAAAAAAAACTCATAAGAGGGCTAAAAGGGCAGTAAAAATAAGACAACAAATGGCTCCCAGAAAAGATCATTCAATTTTATGGCCTGGATACCTGGGCAAAAGATGATATATAGGGATGATGGACCCCAAATTACATGCTCAATCACATCATAAGGTTACATACTATATTGGAGCTTATCATCAGTGGCACAGCAAGAGTCTTAATGCCTCTGAGATGAGAAGTGCCACCTATCAAAATAAACTGGCCTTAGACTAAACTCCTAGCCTCAAAAGGAAAAATATATAAAAAATTCAATTTGACTAACTATTGTCTAGAGATTTATAATAATGACAAGGTCATCAAAAACATGATTACCAAAATCCAAAAGCCAGTTCATGTCCCAGTTCAAAGTTAAAAAGGATGGACACCAGGCACTTTCTTCAGAGGCTGATTTTCATCTTTTAGAGGGTTTAAAACTCTACTAAAGATAGGCTTAGCTATCCTAAATTTTGCCTCATTCTCCCTTGCTTCCATTCCTTACTTGTCAGAAACAGCTGGTGAGCTATGGAGGCCCTAATAGACACACCATCACTCCACTGATGGCTTTAACCAAGTACCAACCTCTACTTAGTAGGTTATACTAAGCACCCCCTTGTGACAAAAAATGATAATAATGATGATAATAAAGATGATACTCTCTATTAAAACTGGTTATGGAAAGCATCAAAGGGTAAATGAGTCAGGGCTTAAAAGGAAAACAAGTTCTTCCTAGCCTTGGCCAGTTCTCCACCCCTCAAATTACCCTCTTTCTTCCCTGTACCAGTAACTCTTTGTTCTGGCACAGGTAAAATTGATAGCTATATCTTATAAACAAAGTTTATGACACTCTGTTCTCATATGATTCATAATACTCTGTCTTCTTTCAGGGCTAAATTACAAAACTGTCTGTTCTTGTCCTGTTTCTATAATCCCACTTGCCATCACTAGAAAGGCCAACCCCTTCAACTAAATGTATAAAAACTAGAACTTCTCCTTTGTTCTTTGCTCTTCCTTTAGATATTAGTCTGTTGATCCAATGTTCACCTGAAACCTAAATAAATTCTCCTGTTTGCCATTGATCTCTTCTGTTTCTAGGATTCTGCAACATAACAGAAAAGTACAGAATTATTATTCTGACTTTAATCTCAAAACAAAGAGAGTTTAAGCAATTCATTTAAGATTTTACAGCTAGTAAATGGAGAAGTTGGATAGATAAACCCCTGATGGGGTGCCCCATTCTCTACAGTGCTATGTAAAAGAATACAAAACTTTCCATAGGTTTCATTTGTGGTTGGAGGCTGAGAATGAGGAACTGTGTTTTTTTTGGAAAGCACTAGATCATTGGCAGGACTAACATTTAGCTCTTAGTCCTGGCTTTTGATGTGGAAATCCTTCTGACAGGAGAGGAGAGACCACTCTGGGTTCTGAATGCCCTTCTTCCCTCCCTCCCTTCCCTAGCTTCCTCTAGTAGGACTCCGAATGATCCATGGAACTTGGAGCTAACACTGGCAAACCAGCACATCCAAACCCCATTTCATTGCTCTGGCCAGCATCTGTTCTGATTTGTAGCAGCTGTACTGTGCCATTGGGAGTATATTTTTTAGTATTCGTCTATATATGGTACAAGGTGAGGTTCTCCAAAAGAGTACTATGATGATGAGATGGTCTTGGGCCATAATAAACCTCCACCTCAATCTCTCAGAGGATCTTCAAAAGAGAAAGCTGTGCAGGAAGTGAACATGCTCTAGAAGAACCTCGCTTTAACTGTTCATCTCTAGTACCAAGTACAAAATGTTTCTGAGCTATGAAATCATCAACTATGAGCCAGTGTAGCACAGAGTATCAGCCCACACTCTCACAAGCTATTGTTTTGACTGGCAGTAATGGCCACTTGATGGCCTGAGAAGGGTGGTCAATGAGATGGATCAGTTATCAAAAAGCATTGAACTGACATTGACTTACACATCATAAATTGAGAGAAAATCACTAGATTGCACCACATTATCTGGTAGATTAAAGACTAAGTTGTTTGGCAGGAGCAGACAGCATTTTTATATTTAAAAAGTGCAATAGTTTCATGTTCAGGGAGAAAATTATTTAAATAGTATTTCCCCACTCATATTACAATGTATTAAGATATGTCAGAAGTAGGAAGAATAATGGAGGTGATTTAGTCTGTTCTCTGATCGTGTAAGGAAATTTTTCTATAGCATTCTTAAAACATGACTATCTAGCTTCATTACATAATTCTGCAAAGAGGGAGTCACAATTTACAAAGAAATGCTAATTTTTAGAGATGGGTGCACATTAAAGGGTCTTCCGTATATTTGTACAATGGACGTAATTCACAAAATGCTTTCACCCACGTTATCCCATTGTCTCATCATTAGAGCCCATGTAGGGACTTAGGGTCATCATTTAGAATATCTATTCCAATTTTCAGAACTTAGGAAATAGAAAATGTAGGCAATTAAGTGAAGTTATTCTGATCTCACTCACTAAAGCACTTTGAAGAACTATTAAAGGAGCTTTTGTTTATCATTTTCTTTCCTTAAATTTCTCACATTTTTACAAAAGCAAGATATAAAAAACCCCACTCCTTAACATTAACAGCCCACTTAATTGAAATTTCTATTAAGATCTTTCTCCATTTCTAGCCATTATGAGCCTATGCCCCCTCAATCTCTTTTAATCCTTTTTCTTATTTGAGGTTTGGATATTACTAATGACAAAAGAGAAATACTTGTCTCCTCCACATGCCTATCTCCCATACACATGCACATGCACTCATTCCTGCTCCTTATCAAACTGTTTGGAAAATATCAGTTCCTAGTCCTTCAAATTTTATTGTATAGATAGGCATTTCATTTAGCAGTAGCCTTTTGAAAACTATAATATTTCCAGTGGGTGGGGATTTAACCACCTGCCTTGCAAGTGCAAGGTCCTGAGTTTAATCCCCAGTACCAAAAAAAAACCACACAAAAACTATAATACTTCCAGATATAACATTAACCTTGGTGTGAACCTTGACATTTAATGTTTTTGCCTTCTACTTCTTTTGGTAACAATTAGATATTTAAATAGGAATTTGAGTTTGGGGGTTGAGTAGGCAAAGAAGTAGAGAACAGGTGTGTTGTCAGCATATTTATTTTTCTTTGGACACAAAAAGACCAAGTTTGAGAGATTTATAAATTAGGAAAAAGAGGAGATGCAGGAGTGAGAATAGAAGATGAGGAGGGAAGAATCAGAAATAAGCTGCCATCTCAACACTGATGCCCTGGGCAAAAACTGAAACTTAAATTCCTTATCTAGCACTCTCTTAAAACACTTCCCTCAAAGGGCTTAAAGTTTAAAATGGTGGCTATAAGAATGATTTAAAAAATCAAAACAGCCTGCAATACACAAGAGAACCTTTGGTATAATACAATAGTTCCCTGTGGTGCATGGTCAACTGCAGCCTAAAAATACTAAATTGAAAATTCCAGAATAAACAATTCATAAGTTTGAAATTCCTGTGCTGAGTAGCATGATGAAGTCTCTCACAATCCTGCTCATCCCTCCTGGGACTGACTCATTTCCTGTTCCTATGTACCTATTCTGTATATCCCACCCACCAGTTTGTGGTCACTTGATTGTCATGTTGGTCATCAGATTGACAGTCACAGTGATGTGTCCACATAACCTTTATTTTACTTACTAATGCCCAATGTAGAAGAGTAGTGAGGCAAAGGAGCCCCAGGGCATAAAACATGGAACAACAAAGCAATGTTTGTATTCAAGGCCAGCATGGGAGGTCACATAAAGGAAATCACAGAATATTCAGGATTCAGTACTCTGCAGTTTCAGACCTTGCAAAGCATCCCCTGAGCAGAAGAGGAGATTAAGATAATTTGATAAATTATAACATGTTAGGACTGAAAGACCCCATAGAAGTCTAGTAAAAGTGGCATGTTTGCAGAGAAGGTGGATGGAGCACCTTCTGGGTAGCAAGGAAGCTGTAAGTAAAAGTATGACACTATTCATTTCTTCTCCATTCACCCACTCATCCATTCAGTACATTCAGTGAATGCTGATCATGTGCAAAACATTGTGCTAGCAATGTCTGAAGAAAGCTGGTGACTTACCAGATGGAAACAGAGACTTTTTCCAGGGAGATCATCAGGAGCCTTGCAATTTCATTTTCTGATCATCTCAAGAGATCTCTGAAAACCAAACTAAGTACATGCTTAGTTTCATCCAGTAGAAATTAATTAGAAAGCCATTATGTATTTTGATCTCTTTTTAGAATAAACTCTGTTCCTAAACATTGACTGTTCAGGGAGCTTTCTTTTCTCTCTCTCTCTCTCTCTCTCTCTCTCTCTCTCTCTCTCTCTCTCTCTC
>NW_004624841.1:4030412-4064051 GCF_000247695.1 Heterocephalus glaber | reverse complement strand
CTAATTGTCCAATTTTATTATTATTGGATGTTAATTTATAAATTAAACTTTATTATATATATATGTATATATAGGAAAAGATGGCATATAAAGTATTCAGTACAATCCATAGTTTCAAGTATCCAGTGAGGGTCTTGAAATGTATAGCCCATGAATAAGAGGTGACACAGTGTTTCATTTAAAGCTCATGTCATCTTAACTTAAATCCTTTGGCCTTTTAAAAAATTTTATTCTTCTGTTTTTTAGAAGTTAGTTATATTTCTCAATTTGGAACTAATAACCCACTATTATAACTATGTCTTCATTCCATTTTATCCTCACAGTGAAGTACTACTCTGTTATAAAGAAAGATAAGAAAGATAACCTTGAGTGATTTATAGGAAAATGGATGCACTTAGAGACCATGCTAAGTGAAATAAGTCAGATATACAAGCTTAAATATTGAATGGTACCTCCTATATGAGAAACCTTCAATATAAATAAAGAGCAAAATAAAAGATAGATAAGAGGAAGTAGGGACATATATGTTTTTGCAAAAGGGAAGAGAACAAAGAGATGGGGGATAGGGGAGGACATTGGGGGATGGGAATGAAGAAAGAACCAAGATATGTTATGTACATGTACCAAATCCATACAGGGAATGTAATCATTATGTATTACAAAAATGTAATGCAAAATAAAAATTGAAGAAAAATAAGTAAGTAACCTCAGTTCTACATCCCTATCTATCTAGGAAACTACACACGTTTGCACACACACACATACACAAACACACTCAATCCAATTCAATACTACTGTGTCCCCTGGGGAAATTACAGATACAAGAGAGCCAAGTATCTATTTGCAAGAAAAAACAGGGGTCAGTTTTATTGAGCACTGAGTGTGGTACAGAGTAGAGTTACAGGAGACAGAGATGAGCAGAGGTTTGTTTGATACATCAAGGAGTACCTCACATATTGGAAAGATTTGAAAGGAGGCATTTGGTAGGAATTGCAGCTCTGTGGGCTGCAAATTTGAATACATAAAGAGCACAGGATTAAATAACTTGACTGAATTAATTAGGGTGACCAGCAATGAATACTAGATAGAGCAGTGTCAAGGGCATAAAATAGGAAGGATCACTGAGGAAATAGCATCAGCAGAACTTGTGACAAGAAAAATGAGGAGGCTGAATAAAAAAGGAAAGGGAAGATCCCCAAATGAGCTCTAAGTTCCTGACAAAGACAAATTGTATGGAGTAAAAAAAAAAAAAAAAAAAGAGGCTAGTTTTGCAAAATGTCCAAGAAGCCCTAGTGAATCAGTAATAAGAACCCAATGATTTCACCTGCTGATCATGTCCAGACAGTGTTGTATACAATTTGCATAGAATATTCATCTAACTACTATAAGAACTCTATGATATAGTTCCTGAATCAAACTGCAGCTTAACAATGAGAAAACTGAGGTTCAGAGTTTATGTAACTTGCTGGAAATCACAGAGAAGAGACATGAGTCAAAGGTCTGAGTTCTTGCTGATGCCACTGTAAGGCTTAGAACTTCACCATGGCAGGCGGCATGGCTACATAAGAATCAACTCCCTTAGCCCCATTCTTCACATTCATTCACACACCCCAAGCAGGCTTCTGGCATAGATCCCCATCTCTCCTACTTGCTGATTATTTCTACCATGGAGTAGAATGTCCAATGTCCAACCTGAGCCAAGGCTGAGGGTGCTGCAGTGGAGCAGGTATTGAGAGCTCTACCAGTTTCCAGGCTGGAATCCATATGCTGATTCTTCCTTGGGTGTCCCCACAGCTTTGACTGCAGTCCTTGGATCAGCAATCAGTGCTGGAACCACAGCCATGAAACATGCTTCTGTGGTTGCTCCCACTGCAGTGAGTTGGTGTTGACTTGCTCAAATGGTGCCTTTTCCAGGTGGCAGGAGAGAAGCCTAAATTCTGCAGTTTTCAAAGCATTTAACGTGTGCTTCTGTCTGGTCAAATCTCATCTCATGCATTAGCTCAGGGAGTAGAGAGGCACAAGTAACAGAAGTTGTTGTCAGCAACACTGGAATATTCTGTTCATTTCTTCTTAGGCTAATTTCTGTTTATTTTCTATGTTGTTGCTATTATGGTAGTTTTTCTTTTATTTCTTTGTATATAAAGAAGTCAATAAATTTCATATGTGTTTGTTAACATATCAATGAAAAACTAAGTATGTTCAACAGAAGACTTTGCAAAGTAAATGAAGGCATGTTTCTGGGGTCAGGGAGTGTGGGGTATTAGATGCTGGGGTGCATTGGCAGAATCTTAATAAGAACCAGTGTGTAAAGTTGACAGAAGTGTTACCAGCAGGTCCTTGTCAAAAAAGAGTACAGAACTTCAAAAATTAATAAGTGATTAAGAATGTGTGTTAAAATAGAACTGATAAGAGTAACACCCAAACAAAAACAACAAAAAACAATTCATTGAACGTCCAGACATTAAGATGACTCTTCCTTCATGATTTCAATTGGCTGTGAATTTCTGTAGGCCAGGGAATGAAGGAGAGGTAAGAAAGTGAAAAAATGTCTGATTATTTAAATCACAGGACAATTTCTGACAATACTAAAATAATTTAATATCCACCTGCAGTTTCTCCAATGCAATGATATAAAACAGAAATAAGAAATAAATATGTAGTGAGGTGGCACACTTTTTTCCCTTGAAAAAGTAAAACATCTCAGCTAAAACAAGGTTTGAATAACATTCAGAATCCTATAACTTAATACAACATCTAGGTTTCTTTGTAAGTCACACCTCATATCAACAACCAGTAAAGTCTTAACTTGTTGAAAAAGACAGTCAGTAGATGTCAACACCAATATGACAGAGATGTTAGAATTCTGACACAAAAGGTTTTAAAAAAGCAGTTATGATAAATGTTTTGACAGCAAGTATAAATATGTTTGAAACAACTGAAATAAATAGAATGTCTCAACAAATATATTTAACTTTCAATAAAAAAGCAGAAGAGATAAATAAAAACCAAATAGCAATCTTAGAACTAGAAAATAAAATAGCCCTCCCCCCCAAAAAGAGGAAGACAAAACAAAACTAAGTAGATGGCCTCAACAATAGAACAGAGTAGGAGGAGATCACTGAACTCCAGTAGGATTTACCAAATCTGACCAACTGTAACAAAATACACTGAAAAATATGCAGAGAGTCTTAGGGATTGGTGAGTTTGTAACAGAAAATTTTAAATTCATTTCCAAGTCCTAGAAGAGAAACAGGATGAGGATATAAAATAACTGGAAGAAATAGTAGCAAAAGGTCTTTGTGAGTTATACAAAAAATTACAAGCAAAATGCCAGCAGGAAAAACTCAAAGAAACATATTCCTGGCAATCATAATTAAAATACTAACAATTAAACACAAAGAAAAAATATTAAGAGCTAGGATGGTGGTAGCTTACTTATGGCAGCTAAACAATAAAAAACATATTTATCTATAGAAACCAGAGGACCCAGAGGAATTGGAATATATTGTCATTAAGTAACAAGAAAATATTTTATAAGTACAGGAAGTGAAATACAACAAAAGAAAACATGTCAACTTAGACATTTATATCCAGCAAAATTGCACTTCAAGATTAAAAGGGAAATCAATCCATTCATAGATGAAAAATAAAAAGTAAGAAAATTTATTGCCAGTGTAGCTATCATAAAAGAATGGCTAAATGAAATGTCCACAATGGAAAATAAAAAAGATTAAAGAAAGAAATTTTGATATCACAGGGATCAGGAAGGAAAAAAAAACATGATAAGCTGAAATATGGAAAACATAATAGGATTTTCTTGAGTTTCTAAATTATATTTGGCAACTAAAGAAAAAATACTATTTGATAAAGATCCAAGTGTATGTAGGTGAAAATTTTAAGACTACAATATTATAAATGGGCAAGAGAAAAAAGATGTAAAGGGAAGTGAGTTTTCTATACTTCATTCTACTTGATAAAACACAACAACTGTAGACATGGATGGCAAATTATGGATATTCAGGATAATACCTATAGCAACCAGCAAAAATGCTACAGAAAGATACTAAAAAATGCTCAAGAAGTCAGGAAAGATAAAATAACTAAGTGACTAATGTCTAAAAGGACAAATGCCTAAAAGAGAAACAAAAACAAATGATACTCAGAAACTCTCAAGGAGTCAGGAAAAATAAAATAACTAAATGACTCATGACTCAAAGGACAAATGACTAAATGAACAAATAAAAACAAAACATAAAAGGGTAGATGCAAATTTAAATATGCCAATAGTTACATTAAGGGATATATGTATGCCAATTAAAAGACAAACATTGCTGAAGTAGGATAAAAATCATGAACCAAATATAAGCTGTCTACCAGGAACTCAGAGATATAGCAGTATGGAGAAATTTAAATTGGGCAGTGGGACAAATACATATCATGGAAATAATAATCAGAAACAACTAGTGGAGTGGGTGTGTAGTAGTGTCAGATAAAGTAGACTTCATTGCAAAAGTATTTGCCTGAGGCAGAATGGGGTATTATGTAATAAAAACAGGGTCAATCTACCAGAAGACATAATTATGCTACATGTGTATGCATCAAATAATACATAGAACTGCAAAACATGTGAAGAAAAAATAGAATTGAATAAACAAATTCATAATTACAGCTGGAAAGTTCAACACACTTTTCTCAACAGCTATGAAAAACTAGACAGGAAGTCATTAAGGATGCAGTAAAAGTAACAATACTATCAACCCATGGTATCTAATCAAAATTTATTAAATACTGCCCAACAGTAGCCAAGTTAACTTTCTTTTCAAGTGCCAGTAGAATAAAGAATCTAAAACAAGTCATTAGTTGAGCCATAAAACAAACTGTGACAAACTTCATGAAACTGAAATCATACAAAGCATGTTCTTTGCACACAGGGAAATAAACTAGAAATAACAAAAAAATCAGAAGAAAATCTCAACATATGAAAACAACATAGTTCTAAATAATGAATGCATTAAGGAGGATATCTCAACAAAATTTTTAAAAGTGCAATAAGCTGAAAGAAAAGAAAACAATCCATCAAAATTTGTGTGGCACAGTTAAAGCAACAATGGGAGTAAAGTTTATAACACCAGAGCTATGCATTAGAAACAGAAAAATCTCACATTTGTAATAGTTAAAAATTCAGAATTTGGGTATTGTGCAGTGGTAGAGAGCTTGCCTAAAATGGTTGCCTAAAATGTCCTTGGGTTCCATTCCCAGAACTGGGAAACAAAAAATAATTAGGGTCATAAATCAAGAACTAGAACGAGAATACAAAACAAACCCAAAGCAAGCAGAAGGCAGAAAACAAAATTAAGAAAAAAAGAAATGAAATTTTTTTTAAAAAAGGAACACAATAATAAAATCAGTGACACAATGAGCCCTTTAAAAAAATTAATAGTCACCTATCCTCTAGAAATGGTAGAAAGAAAATTTCACAAACTCTCAATGTCAAAAACAAACCACAACATTAAAAGAGTAAAAAAGGGATGCTTAAAAACTCTGTACACATGTAAATTTGAAAATTAAAAAATGTATCAAATAAATCTTAAAAAACACAAACTAAGGATATGTCTCAGTGGTAGAGTGTTTCCCTAGAATAAGTGAGGCCAGTAGTCTGATTCCTAGGACAGAAAAGAAAGAAAAGAAGAAAAAAGAAAGTAAAAGAAAACAACTCCAACAAACTACCATAACTCATCTAATTTGAAGTTCATAATTAGAATAGCCCTTCACCCAGACCCCAGGAGTTTAGGCCCAAGAGCCCAGCCAAATGCATGCCCGGAAAAGAGCCGCACAGGTGCACAAGAAACAGTCACAGGCCTTCCCAGATTACATTGGTAAGTGCAGGCAGACCCCAGCAAAAAGCCTGTGTACAAGAGCTGAGTGGGTATGTGCAGGTTTCTACAAGGGCCCCATTGAGACACCAGCAGTTGGGTGCACAGGGCCAACCAAAAGGCCAACCTGGAAAAGAGCTACATAGGTGGGTAAGCAACAGCCAGAGGCCCACTGAGATACCATTGGTAAGTGCATGCAGATATCAGCCAGAAGCCCGCTCAGACACCAGCAAATCTGGTGGATGGGCCCCAGATAAAGGCCCTCCCAGACAACAGCTATGCAAGGGGCAGGCTTCAGCCAGAGGCATGGTGAGATACCATCCCAAGTGTGCACAGACACCAGCCAGAACCCTGCTGGGATGAGAGGACAGCACAGGGATCCAGAAGGCCACTGTTATGAACCCAGGAACTGAAGCAGTAGTAAGCAGCACAGAAAAGACCTCAAGGTGGCTTGCTGAGAATTGAAGACCACTGGGTTAGCAAACATTCATGTCAACAAAGGTGCAGCAGGCTGGATCTGTTGAAATAAGAAGATATATTAAAAAGTCTCAAAACCAGATTTCCAGATCACCTAAGGTAACCCCAAAGGGCAATGAGATGAAACAATCTGATACTCAACCACCTGGGCTCCCTGAACTGGCAACAAAAGAGAATCTGGAAAAATTAAATCAGAAATAATTTCTCAAATAACAAAAGAAATTGTATCCATAGTGCAAGACATGATTAAAAAACCCAGAACAGACACAGATGTAAAAAATAGAGGACCTGAAGAACATGATGGAATCCCAAATGAGGAAACAAATGGAATCCATAAAACAGATGCAAACCGATTTCCAGGAGATTAAAAACTCCATTGAAAGTTTACACAGCAGAATGAGCCAATGTGAGGACAGAATTTCAGATATAGAAGACAGGATTGTAATTAGTGACCAGGAAAAGAGAAGACCATGAGAAATCAATCCGGCAGCTGCTAGACAATGCAAAGAAAAATAATATAAGACTGGTCAGAATCAATGAAGAAATAGGAGAGACTGCAAATGACATAAAAAAAATCTGTTCACAGAATTAATGACAGAAAACTTCCCAAGCAGGGGAAAAGAACTTGACATACAGATAAGTGAGGCATATAGGACTCCAAGTAGTCATGATTAAAAAAATTCTACACCAAGACATATAATAGTTAAGATCCAGAAACCCAACAGAAGAATAAAATTCTACAAGCAGTTAGAGAAAAGAAACAAATCACATTCAAAGGAAAGCCCATCAGAGTCACAGGAGACTTCTCAACACAAACTCACAAGGCATGAAGAGCTTGGAGTGATGTATTTCAAGCCTTAAGAGAAAACAACCTTGAACCTAGATTGATGTACCCTGCAAAACTATCTTTAAAAATTGTTGGAGAAATAAGATACTTTCATGACAAAGAACACCTTACAAACTTCATGAATACCAAACCAGCACTCCAAAATCTTTTAAACAACACCCTAAGAAAAGACAATGAGGATCACAAGCCCAGGAAGCACTACAGAATGAATCCATCAGGCACAACAAAAAATTAGATGCAAAGGGAGAAAATCCAACAAAAAGAAAAAGTCATGATAAAAATAAGTCAATATGTATCAGTTATAACCATCAATGTTAATGGTCTCAATTCTGCAATCAAAAGAAATAGACTGGCAAAATGGGTCAAGAAGCAAGATCTAATAATATGCTGCATGCAAGAAACTCACTTAATTCTAAAAGAAATTCATAGACTGAATGTTAAAGGGTGGGAAACAATACTCCATGAGACAGGAACCAGAAAAAAACAGAAGTAGCTATCCTATTTGCAGATCAAATGGATGTTAGATCAACACTAATTAAGAGAGACAAAGAAGGCCACTACATCCTTGTAAAGGGAACAGTCCAAGAGAAGGAGATGATAATCATAAATATATATGCACCAAATACTAGTGCACCCATCTATATAAAACAAATAATAACAGACACAAAAATCAAATAAGCACTAACACAGTAGTAGTGGGGGACCACAATACCCCACTGTCACAAATACATACAGCAACTAGATAGAAAATAAACAAAATACTAGAACTCGATCAAACTGTTGAACAAATGGACTTAACAGAACATTACAGTGTTCCAACCCATAAAAACAGAATAAACATTCTTGGGCTGCACACAAGTTGCTCTCAAAAATAGAACACATACTTGCTCATAGAATATGTTTAAGTAAGTGCAAAGAAATTGAGGTTATCCCTTGAATATTATCAGACCAAAGTGCAATGGAATTGGAAATCAATAACAACCACAAGAATTTCATAAACACATGGAAATTGAACAACACACTTCAGAATAACCAATGGGTCATAGAGGAAATTAAAGAACTCAGACAGTTTCTACGATTAAATGACAATGCCTACACAATATATCAGAATCTGTGGGACACAATGAAAGCAGTCTTACAAGAGGAATTTGTAGCACTGAGTACTCATATTAGGAAAACAGAGCAAGCTCAAATAAACAACCTGTTGCTAAACCTCGAGCTTCTCGAAAAAGGAGAACATGACAAACCCAAAACTCATAAAGGATTTTTATCATAAATGCATGTTGGATTTTGTCAAATGCTTTTTCTGCATCTATTGAGATGATCATACTTTTCTTGTCCTTGGCTCTATTGCTATAGTGTATTACATTGATTGATTTACATATGTTGAACCATGCTTGCATCCCTGTGATGAATCCCACTTGGTCAGGGTGTATGATCTTCTTGATGATCTTCTGCATTCTATTTGTCAGTACCTTATTAAGGATTTTTGCATCTATGCTCAATAGTGAGATTGGCCTATAGTTATCTTTTTTGGTTGGCTCTTTCTTTGCTTTGGGGATCAAGGTGATGCTTGCTTCCAGGAATGAATTTGGGAGTATTGCTTTCCTTTCAATTTCATTGAAGAGTTGAAAGAGCAGTGGCAGTAGTTCCTCTCTAAATGTCTTGTAGAATTCAGCAGTGAAGCCATCAGGACCTGGGCTTTTCTTAGTTGGTAAGATTTAATTATGTTTTCAATTTCATTGATTGATATTGGGTTGTTTAGAATTTTTAGGTGTTCTTTGTTCAACTTGAGTAATTCAAATATATCTAGGTATCTTTCTATTTCTTCCGTGTTTTCCATCTTCTTGGCATGTAGGTTCTCGAAGTAGGTATTGAAGATTCTCTGGATTTCTGCTGGGTTCATTATAAATTCACCCTTTTCATTCCTAATTGCATGGATTTGGGCCTTTTCTTTCCTTTTTCTAAAAAGTTTAGCTAAGGGTTTGTCAATTTTGTTTATTCTTTCAAAGAACTAACTCTTGGCTTCATTGATTTTTTTTATACCATTCTCTTAGTTTCCATTGCACTGATTTCTGCTCTGATCCTTGTAATTTTCCCCCTTGTATGAGCTTTGGGTTTGTCCTGCTCTTCATTTTCTAGAAGCTTTAGGTTCAGCATCAAGTTGTTTAATTGGGCTAGCTCTGTTTTCCTAATATGAGTATACACTGCTATGAATTTCCCTCATAAGACTGCTTTCATTGTGCCCCATAGATTCTTATATGTTGTATTGTCATTGTCATTTAATTGTAGTAACTTCTGATTTCTTCTTTAATATTTCTTCTGTGACCCATTGGTTATTCAGAAGTGTGTTGTGCAGTTTCCATGCATTTATGAAGTTCTTGTAGTTTCTTTTGCTATTGATCTCCAATTTCATCACACTATGGTGTGATGACTTCTGTTCCTTTGCACTTACTTAAACATGTTCTATGAGCAAGTATGTGGTCTATTTTGGAGAATGACCCATGGACAACTGAAAAGAATGTGTATTCTGATTTTGTGGGGTGGAACACTCTGTAAACATTTGTTAAATTCATTTGTTCAAGAGTTTGATTGAGTTCTAGTATTTTGTTGTTTATTTTTTGTCTAGTTGATCTATCTATTTGTGAGAGTGGTGTACTAAGGTCCCCCACTACTATTGTATTAGTGCTTATATGGTTTTTCATGTCTGTTAGTATTTTTTTTATATAGTTGGGCACACTAGTGTTTGGTGCATATATATGAAGGATCCTAATTAGCAAGACAGACTCCATATTGCTGTTTGACCCACCTGCCTGCCCTGTGGATGAACTCAGAAGGAGGAAGCTTAGAAACCTCCTCCCCTTAGAAAGTCTCTTTAGAAACAACAATTAATCAACTATTGTTTTACAAAAGTTCTAATGGTAGGACATTCCACTTCTGTACATTTTGCTTGCTTTGCTAGTTCTATCCCATGGGAGGGGGCTAGAGACTGTTGGCCTCAAAGGTGTATAAAACATGTTTGTCTCCCCCCAGTCAGGGCTCAAGTCCGATGCTCGGCTTGGGTCCCAGCTGGTAATAAACTCCTGTGTGGATTTAATATCGGTCTCTGGTTGGTTCTTTTGCCCTGGGTGCAACACACTTGGAGGCCCCAGTGAGATAGCCAGCTGCTCTGGAGCTTATTATCTTGGAGCCATTGTTTCTTTTTAGGAGAGACCATGATCAGACATCAGTGGTGTTTGGCCCCTCTGGACACTGGTCTGCAGAAGGAGAGGCCACCCTGATGGTATTCTGAGGCTAGGCCACCCTGATGGTATTCCAGGGCTCCTGGTAGGCTGGTTCCAGTTGGGCCCCATTGCTGATCAACCGACCCACAGGAGTTTATCCAGAAAGCCTCTAGAGGTAAGAATCAAATGATTCTTAGTGCACTATGGGTAGGTAGGAGGAAGCTGGATGCAGCACAAGTTCCCCTACCTAGAGTCTCTTCGCAATGACAAGCAGACTCACTGGGTCGGAGTCCTCAGAAAAGCCACTCCCTGGGTGGGGTCCAAATCCATTGTGCCCCAGAGGTTTTACTTGGCCAAAGTTTGTCTTTGCCTGTTTACTGTTGTCTGTCTGCTTGCTCTGTGTGCCTTTTGCGTTTGCACAGGCTAAAATTCACAGGGTTCCTCACAGTCCACAGACAGAACTCCACTTGATTGTGTTTTGAATAACTTCAAAAAAATTTATTCCACAGACAGAGAAGGTGAATATGGCATGAAATTTTCCAAAGACAAATTATGAACCCTGTGCCAATTAAAATGGCCCAGTTTCAGAGTCAATTGGCCCCCAGTGGGAACTTATTCTATGCACATTGCTCGAAAGGTTTGGAATGTGGTCATGGGAGTCGGGGCCCCACAAGTCCCGATCAACCTTTGGCACTTGATCTGGACAGGACTACAGTCCATCAGCCCCATCTTCCTCCTCTCTTTTTCCTTTAAAACAAACAGAGCCCAGGGAAGGACTGATTTATGTCCCTTTTACAACTAGTGATCTTTACAATTGGAAACATCAAAATCCCCCCTTCTCTGAAAAATCTCAGGCATTAATCTTTCTTCTTGAGTCTGTTTTTCATACCCATCAGCCAACTTGGGATGATTGCCAGCAGCTTTTACAGATCCTGTTCACCACTGAGGAGGGGGACTGCATTTATCAACAGGCAGTCAAAGAGACCCTGGGGCCAAACCCCGGCATCATTCCCAGAACTCTGGGGTATTAGGCCAGGGCTGAAACAGTGGTTCCATCATGATGCCCTGAATGGGACCCCAAAGACGATGACAGTAGGAGGAGGCTGGGGACCTACCACCAGCACTTATTAGGGGGACTCTGGGCAGCGGCCAAAAAGCCCACTAATTTGAGTAAGGTAAGTAAGGTTTGCCAGGGAGAAATGGAGTCTCTGGCTGTGTTTTTAGAGAGACTCTTGTAAGCCCATAGAGTTTTCACTCTTATTGATCCAGAGGCTCCCCAAAATGCAGCAGCTTTAAATTTGGCCTTTTTTTCCCAGTCAGCCCCAGATATTAGAAAAAAATTACAGAAATTGGAGGGATTTGAGGTAAAGAATAGGACTGAACTCCAGAGCATAGCCCAGAAAGTTTATGATAACCATGATGCCCCTGAGGAAGTCTTAGCCAAGAAACTGGGGAAAGTCACTATTGCTGCACTCCAGGCACAAGAGATAGTCCTTCTGGACAGAAGGAGGGGGAAGCCCCTCCAGGACTCACACCATCCCCACTTGGGGAAGAACCAATGTGCTAGATGTAAAAGGATTGGAAATTGGAAAAATGAGTGTCCCTATGGGGATAAAGGAGCCCCCTCCAAGAAGGACAACCTGGAGGTTTTGGTGATACAGGAAGAAGAGGACTAGGGGGGTCAGGGCTCTTATCTGTTAAGCCCCTGGGAGCCCAGGGTAAAAGCCAAAGTAGGGGGCAAAATTACAAATTTTCTGGTCGATACAAGAGCAGCACATTTGGTTTTGACCCAACCACTAGGGGCAATAACCAAAAGAAAAACTTTTGTTCAGGGAGCCACTGAGACTGCTACTACAGGCTTCCCTTAGACTACAGAAAGGACAGTGGACCTTGGGCACCACAGGGTGACACACCCATTCCTTGTAATCCCAGATTGCTCATATCCATTGCTTGGAAGGGGCTTACTCAAAAAGTTAGGAGCTACAATATCCTTTGAGGGCCAGCATGCTAGTATTTCAATTGGTAACAAACCTGCCAAAATTCTTGTTACTTGCCCCCTATCAGAAGAATATTTGTTGCTCCCTGATATTACACCTATGGATTCAAAAATCCCAGACTCTCAATTTCTTCAGGAATTGACCACCTTGTGTCCTAGAGTATGGGCAGAGACTAACCCCCCACGACTTGCCTCCCATCAACCCCCAGTAGTGGTCACTCTACATGCCACCATGACTCCAATTGCAGTAAAACAATATCCAATCAGACAAAAGGCCAAAGAGAAAATCTGGATTCACATCTAGAGGCTTCTGGCTGCTGAAATCCTCATGCCATGTAAGTCCCCCTGGAACACCCCTCTCCTTCCAGTCCAGAAACCAGGCACAGATGACTTCCAACCAATCCAGGACTTGAGAGAAGTCAATAAGAGAGTGGAAACCATTCACTCCAAAGTCCCAAATCCTTACACATTGCTGAGCTTAATTCCCCCAGAGAGACAGGTCTACACTGTTCTGGATCTCAAGGATGCCTTCTTCAGTATCCTGCTGGCAAAGGTAAGCCAGCCCTTATTTGTCTTTGAATGGATGGACCCAGATGGCAGCTACTCTGGTCAACTGACTTGGACTACATTACCAAGGTTTTAAGAACTCCCCAACTCTCTTTGATGAAGCCCTGAACAGAGACTTGTCCTCATTTCGAGCCACCCACCCGGAGGTAACTCCACTACAGTATGTAGATGAACTGTTGATTGCAGCAAAAGACACGGACATGTGTCAAAAAGCTACCTGAGATCTTTTAAAGTTGTTGGAACAACTAGGTTACCAGGTCTCAGCCAAGAAGGCCCAATTATGTGTAGCTAAAGCCACATACTTAGGCTACCAGCTTACCAAAGGAAACAGACTGCTTTCTCCTCAGAGGATACAAGCTGTCCTACAAATCCCCCTGCCCACCACTAAGAGACAAATTCGAGAACTTTTAGGGACAGTGGGATATTGTAGGCTGTGGATTCTGGGTTTTGCTGAGATTGTCAAACTGCTTTCCTCAGCCTCTGCATGGGGGGAGGGGGGGACCACTCCTCTAGTGTGGACAGAAAGGGAAAAAGCTGCCTTTTGGGCTTTAAAGGAAGCCTTAGTGTCAGCACCAGCCCTGGCCCTACCTGAAGTCACCCAGCCCTTTTGGTTGTTTGTGGCTGAATGAGGGGTCATAGCCAAAGGAGTGCTAGCTCAGACATTAGGGCCTTGGAACAGACCTGTGGCCTATTTGTCTAAAAGAGTCAATCCTGTGGCAAGTGGATGACCTACCTGTTTGAGGGCAGTTGCAGCCACTGCCCTCCTGGTAAAAGAGGCAGATAAACTCAGCCTGGCACAGGACCTGGTCATCACCACACCCCATGGGGTAGAAACATTGCTTAGAGGAGTCCCAGAATGATGGCTCTCCAATGCTCACCTGACTCAGTATCAGGCCCTATTGCTGGATGTGCCACGCATCAAATTCACTCCAGAGATGGCACTTAATCCAGCCTCCTTACTCCTGGACTCTGACCCGTGTATGACCCTCCATGACTGTCTGGACACCCTGACAGTTTCTATCACCAACCGCCCAGACCTGACTGACACTCCCCTGCAACACCCAGGTGTGACCTTCTTCACCGATGGAAGCAACTTCGTGGAAGACAGAGTTAGGTATGCAGGGGCGGCCGTAGTCAGTCCAGGAGGACAGGTGCACTGGGCACAGGCATTAAACTGGGGGCATCAGCAGAGAGGGCTGAACTAATAGCTTTAACTCAAGCCCTGAGGTTAGATCAAGACAAGGCTGTAAACATCTACACTGACAGCTGGTATGCATTCACCACTGTCCATGTGCATGGCGACATCTACAGGCAGAGAGGGCTATTGACATCAGAAGGGAAAACTATTAAAAATAAAGAAGAAATTTTGGCCTCATTGGAGGCAATTTGGGAACCCAGGGGATTGGCCATTATTCATTGTAAAAGCCATCAAAAAGGAGACAGCTTCGAGGCCCATGGTAACTGAGAGGCTGATGGTGTGGCCCAATGAGTGGCCAGAGAACCAGTGGGGCCAATAGACATTCTGCCCATCCAACCCTTTGGCTACCTGCCAGAAAAGCCCACATATACCCCAGAAGAGGAAGAGGAAAATCAAAAGCAAAGGGGTAAAAAACTGGACTCAGGCTGGTGGGAAGGGACAAACAAACAAATTTGTCTCCCCCGAGCCCTGGGGCGACAACTTGTTCATCAGTTACATCACTTAACTCACCTTGGAAAAATCAGTTAAAAAGACTAATGAGCTCTAAATTTTCAATCCCAGGACTGACCTCTATGGCCCAGGACATCAGTTCCAGGTGTCAGGTGTGTACACAGATAAACTCCAAGGTGAGACCAAGGAACAAAGGTAATTGACTATGGAGAAGAGAGCCAGGGAACATTGGGAACTTGATTTCACCAAAATAAAATCCAGCAATAGGTTCAAATATTTACTGGTATTGGTTGACACCTATTCAGGTTGGGTAGATGCTTTCCCCACTCATGGAGAATCAGCCAACATAGTGACTAAGGTTTTGCTCCAGGAGATAGTTCCCCAATTTGGCATCCCTCATTACCTGGGGTCCGACAATGGGCCTGCCTTCACGGCACAGATATCTAAATTGTTGGCAAGGGCACTACATATTGATTGGAAGTTACACTGTGCCTATTGCCCACAAAGTTCAGGGCAAGTGGAAAGGATGAATAGGACCCCGACAGAAACCCTGACTAAATATATTCTAGAAAGTGGTGGTAGGTGGCCCGATCTGCTTCCTCTAGTCTTGTTAAGAGTTAGATGTACCCCATGTGTGACAAGTTTGCCTCTTTTGAAATCTTGTATGGGAGGCCGCCACTACTCCTCCCTAAGTTAAACCTTGAACAGATAACAGAGAGTTCTTGTGTCTCTTTACTTCAGTCTCTTCAAGGCTTACAGATTCTTCAGAGTGAGATCCAGGCTACAATACAACAGGCTTGAGAAAAACCCTTTGTGATGTTCCAGCCCCATGGTTTCAAGCCAGGAGACCTGATCCTGATATGCTTGGTTTGCTTGCACCAAGGACTTGACTAAATACATTCCCAAATCAGTCTTGGCTACCCAATCTGCCACTTTATTTTGTGTCACCATGTATGTTGTTCCACAAGTTTTGTATTATAATAAAAAAGGGGGCTGTGAACATCTGGGATTAATCATTGAACACTATAGGAGTAAACGGGCTGCCCCCATTTTAGTGCCCATTCTAGTAGGATTAGGAATAGCCAGGTCAGTGGCTATTGGAACTTCCTCCCTGATCCTTCAGGACACAAATTTTAGAGCCCTAAGCCATCAAACAGCCAGAGATTTGGGTCACCTGGAAGACTCAATCTCCAGATTAAAGAACCAGGTTGATTCCCTAGCTGAGATGGTCCTACAAAATCGAAGGGAACTCAACTTCCTGTTCATGAAACAAGAAGGGTTATCTATAGCCCTAGAAAAAAAACCTGTTGCTTCTATGCTAATCAGTCTGGTGTCATTAGAGATACCTTAGCTATGGTCGGGGAAAATTTAAAGACTAAATATGCTCAACAAAAAGATCAAAATTGGTTTCAAAATCTATTTGACTGGTCCCCATGGTTAACTACCCTACTTTTTGCTGTAACAGGCCCCTTAGTTATCTTACTTATGCTTTTGCTCCCGGGACCTTACATTATAAATGCTCTGACTAAATATGTTAGACAGAGGATTGATGCAGTTAAACTGGTGTTGAGACAAAATTATAAGATTTTAGAAGACGTTTTAAAAAAAAAATCCAAAGAGTAAATACAGAAATCAAAGATTTGATTAAGTTACAAGAACCAGTGGGGAATGAAGGACCCTAGTTAGCAAGACAGACTCCATAGTGCTGCTTGACCCACCTGCCTGCCCTTTGGGTGAACTCAGAAGGAGGAAGCTTAGAAACCTCCTCCCCTTAGAAAGTCTCTTTAGAAACAACAATTAATCAACTATTGTTTTACAAATGTTCTAAAGGCAGGACAGGAAGTTCCCCCTTCTCTACCTTTTGCTTGCTTTGCTAGTTCTATCCCATGGCAGGGGGCTAGAGACTGTTGGCCTCAAAGGTGTATAAAACATGTTTGTCTCCCCCCAGTCAGGGCTCAAGTCCGATGCTCGGCTCGGGTCCTGACTGGTAATAAAGTCCTGTGTGGATTTAATATTGGTCTCTGGTTGGTTCTTTCTTGCTGGGTGCAACAATGTATTAAGGATTGTAATGTCTTCCTGTTGAATTGTACCCCTTGCAAGGATGTACTTTCCTTCTTTCTCTTTTAATCAGTGTTGGTTTGAAATCCAGTTCATCTGCAAAGAGGATAGCTACTCCTACTGGTTTTCGGGTTCCTGTTGCATGAAGTATTGTTTTCTACCCTTTAACTTTCAGGCTATGAGTTTCTTTTTGAATTAAGTGTGTTTGTTTTCTGTAGCATAGTGTTGGATCTTGCTTCTTGACCCATTCTGCCAGTCTATTTCTTTTGATTGGTGAATTGAGACCATTAACATTGATGGTAATAACTGACATGTATTGACTTAAAATTGTCATGACTTTTTATTTTTGTTGGATTCTCCCCCTCCACATTTAATTTCTTGTCAAGCCCAATGGATTCACTCTGCAGGGCTTCATGGGGTTGCGATCCTCGTTGTCTTTTCCTCAGATATTGTCTAACATTTTTTGGAATCCTGGTTTGGTATTCATGAAGTTAGTAAGGTGTTCTTGGTCATGAAAGTATCTTATTTCTCCATCAATTTTGAAAGAGAGTTTTTCAAGGTACATCAATCTGAGTTGGAGGCTGTTTTCCTTTAGGGCTTGAAATACATCACTGCAAGCTCTTCTTGCTTTGACAGTTTGTGTTGAAAAGTCTGCTGTGATTCTGATGGGTTTTCCTTTTGTATGTGATTTGTTTCTTTTCTCTAACTGCTTGTAGAATTTTGTTCTTCTGTTGGGTTTCTGGAATCTTAACAGTTATATGCCTATGTGTAGATTTTTTTTGATCAATGCTAGTTGGAGTCCTGTGTGCTTCACTTATCTGTATGTCTAGTTCTTTTCCCTTACTTGGGAAGTTTTCTGCCATCACTTCTGTAAACAATTCTTTTTTGTCATCTGCACTCTCTCCTGATTCTTCATTGATTCCAATCAGTCTTATGTTATTCTTCTTTGCATTGTCTAGCAGCTGCTGGATTGATTTCTCATGGTCCCTTGCTTTTTTAATGAGATTTTTTTCCTGGTCACTAATTGCCATCTTATCTTCTATATCTGAAATTCTGTCCTCACATTGGCTCACTCTGCTGCATAAACTTTCAATGGAGTGTTTAATCTCCTGGACATCTCTTTGCATCTGTTTTATGGATTTCATTTTATGTTGGGATTCCTTCATGTTCCTCTGCTCCTCTATTTTTTTTATCCATGTCCTCTCTAGATTTATTAATCATGTCTTGCACCATGGGCACAATCTCTGGTATTATCTGAGAAATTATTTCTGATTTCATTTTTTTGGAGATCCTCTTCGGTTGCCAGTTCAGGGAGTCCAGGTGGTTGAGTATCAAATTGTTCCATCTCCTTTCCCTTTTTAGTTGCTTTTGGTGATGTCGAAGTCTGGTTTTGAGACTTTTTAAAGTGTCTTCTCTCTTCAGTGAGGATGGGGGAAATGTATGCTGTTGGGGCCCATGCAGCTCACCTCCTTGGTTCTGGGGGTGGTGTTATGGTGGCCCAGAAGGTTCACTTTCTCATGGCTGGTAGTGGCTCTGCTACTCAATGCTGAGACTAGATCTTATTTTTTAATGTATAACTTTATTGTCATTCACTAAACACACACATATACAAAAATTAAAATTATTCAAGAAAAGTAATGCAAGGAAAAAATACTATAATAATATTCAAATTTAATAGAACTCAATCAAAGCCAAACTGAAAAGTACTTAAACATTTTTCCATATAATTAAAAAAAATCTCAACCTTTAACAAGACAACAGAAGATGTGATTTTTTTTAGAAAGATTTCAAAACTAATATTGAACAAATAGTGGTCTGGAAAAAAAATTTAATTAACTAGTAGATGCTACATAGGCCAAAATTTTTTAAATTTAATACAGTTATGTGATATGTGATGGAAATATAATCTGATCAATATATTATTAGGCAATTTAATCCATGTGTATTGCAAAGTACAACACAGAGTGCCAACTTCTAAGTGCAAACTGAAAAGGTATACATTAATCATCTGTGATGGCCCCTTGATATTATTCAAATATGCAGTTAAACATGAGTTACATGAGGCTACCACTGGCATAGCAGCACACTGTTTTACAGTAAACTCTTTTATATAAGTAGGATTATGCTCTGAAGGATTAAAAGCACAACATGTTATGATAAGTACCTAAAACAGTAACAGTCATTTATCACATTATCGAGTACTATGTACTATACATAGTTGTATGTGCTTCTTCTGGAAACATAGCCTTCTCTCCTTTGATCTCAGTGACTCTTCCTTCCCAACCCACTGAAGAGCTCCAGCCTAGTCTCTATCTACATCTCTTACTATAGTTTTAAACACAAACTATATATGGATTCTTTCCAGATTCCAGCCTGTAACTCTGATCTCATCCTCTTCCCCTCTGGCCACCCCTACACCTTTGAAGCTTTTCTTCATATTTCAAATTATCAATTATTCATTTTAATCAGTTTAATCCTTAATTACAATTTCAGATTCTCACACTAGAAAAACTATTCAGTATTTACACGTGTGTACTATTTATTTCACTTAAGAGGATGGCCTCAATATGCATTTATTTACCTATACATGTCTCTAGTTTCTCATTCTTTATGGCTGAGTACTGCTCCATTTTATAAAAAAAAACACATCTTCTTTATCCAGTCCCAGCTGATGGGAAGTTGGGCTGTTTCAAATCTTTAGCTATTACAAACTGTGCCACTATAAACATGCGTGCACATATATGACTGTGGTATGATTCTTTTAATTCTTTTGGGAAGATACCCAGCAAGGGAATAGCTAGGTCAAATGGGACCTCTAAGCCTAGTTCTTTGAAGTATCTCTATACTGATTTCCACAGTGGTTGCACCAGTCTGTACTCCCACCAACAATGGAGAAGGGTTCTGTTCTCTCCACACCCCCACCAACATTAGTTATTGGATGATTTCTTTATAACAGTCATTCTTTCTGGGGTGAGGTGGAATCTCAGTATTGTTTTCATCTGCATCTCTTGAATAAACAGTGATGATGAACATTTTTTCCTATAATTATTTGCTTCTTTTACTTTGTTACCTGAGAAATGTCTGTTCATTTCAAATGCTCATTTTTGAATTGAGTCTTTGAATTTTGGGGATCTGATTTTTTTCAGTTCTTTATGTATTCTAGATAGTAGTACTTTGTCTAAGATGCAGCTGCTGAAATTATTTTCCCACATTGTAGGTTGTCTCTTAGCTCTGCTGGTGGTTTCTCTTGCAGTGTAGAAGCTTTTTAATAAGATGAGATCTTAGTTGTTGATTCTTTGTGCTAGTTCCCATGCTACTGAGGTTTTGTTCATAAAGTCTTTTCCTATGCCAATGTCTTCAAGAGTTCTACTGAACTTATCTTCCAGTAAGTTTAATGTTTCTGTGTTAATATTTAGATCTTTAATCTGCTTCAATCTTAGTTTAGTGCATGGTGATAGGTATGGGTCTACTTTTAATCTTTGGCAGATTGAAATGCAGTTTTTCTAACACCATATATTAAATAGGCTATCTTTCCTCCAATGAGGATTGTTGGCACTTTTATCAAAAATGAGGTGGCTGAGTATATCTGTAGTTGTTTCTGCATATTCTAATCTATTCCACTGATCCTCAGGTCTGTTTCTTTGCTGGTACCATGCTCTTTTTATCACAGTAGCTTAGTAGTATAGTTTCAGGTTGGGGATTGTAATACCGCCAGCCATGTCTCTGTTGCCTAGAATTTCTTTGGGTATGCTAGGTCTCTTCTGGTTCCAAATGAATTTTTGGATTGTTTTCTCTAGTTCTGTGAAATATATTGTTGGAATTTCAATTGGCATTGCATTAAATCTATATAGTAGTTTTGGAAAGATGGCCATTTTCACTATATTGATTCTTCCTACCCAGGAACAAGGGATGTCATTTCATTTTCTTATATCCTCTTCAGTCTCCTTTTTCAGAGTGCTATAGTTTTCATGTGAAGATCTTTTGTTTCCTTTGTTAGATTGATATCTAGATATTTAATTTTTTTGGATGCTATTGTAAAAGGAATTGTTTCCCTAATTTCTCTCTCAGTGAGTCTATTATTTGTATACAAAAAGGCTCTTGGTTTTTGAGTGCTGACCTTATAGTCAGCTACTCTACTGAATCTGTCCTTTAAGCCTAAAAGTCTTTTGGCAGAGTATTTTGGGTCTTCTATGTAAAGTATCATATTGTCAGCAAATAATGACAGTTTAACTTCTTCATTTCCTATCTTTATCCCTTTTATTGCTTTCTCTTTTCTAATTGCTGTGTCTAATGTTTCCAGAATGATATTGAACAAGAGTGGTGATAATGGGCATCCTTGTCTTGTTCCTGATTTCAGCATGGAAGTTTTCAGTTTTTGACCATTTAGTATGATGTTGGCTGTTGGTTTTTCATAGATAGCCTTAATCAGGTTGAAATAAAGACCTTCTATTCCAATTTTCTGTAGGGGTTTTTTTATCATGAAAGGGTGTTGGATTTTGTTGAATGTCTTCTCTGCATCTATTGAGATGATCATACGGTTTGTATTCTTGACTCTGTTGATATAGTGTATTGCACTGAACCATCCTTGCATCCCTGGGATAAATCCAAATTGGTCAGGGTGTATGATCTTCTTGTGATCATTTGTATTCTGTTTGCCAGTGTCTTGTTGATGATTTTTGCATCTATGTTCATTTGGGAGATTGACCTGTAGTTTTCTTTTTGGGTGGGGTCTTTCCCTGGTTTTGGAATCAAAGTAATACTTGCTTCCAGGAATGTATTTGGAAACTTTGCTTCCCTTTCAATTTCCTTGATGAGTTTAAAGAGTAATGATGATAGTTCTTGTTTAAGTGTCTTGTAGAATACAGCAGTGAAGTCATCAGGACCTGGGCTTTTCTTTGTTGGTAAATTTTTTATTACATTTTCAATTTCACTCGTGATTGGGGTTTTAGAATTTCTATATCTTATTCATTTAACTTTGGCAATTCATATGTATCTAGGGATCTGTCCTTTTCTTCTGTGTTTTCCATTTTATTAGAGTACAGGTTCTCAAAGTAGATACTGATGATTCTCTGCATTTCTGCTGGGTCTGTTGTGACTTCACCTTTTTTATTATTAATTGTATAATTTTGAGCCTTTTCTTTCTTTTTTTTGGTAAGGTTGGCTAAAGGGTTTATTGATTTTATTTATTCTTTCAAAAAACCAACTCTTTGATTCATTGATTTTTTTGTATCTTTCTCTTAGTTTCTATTACATTCATTTCTGCTTTGATCTTTTTGGCCATGTGGTCAGAATGTTCATGGGTGCCTGCACCCTGCTCTGGATAGCCCCACCCAATTGCATCCAGGAGACTCTGAGGAGCTCCCTGTGTACACCCACCAGCTGCTAGCTTAGCCACATGGGAGCTTGCAACTACAGGCCCCACAGCCCCCTGTTCTGCCTCTGCCTCTTGGCTATGCAGCTACCTCATTCCACAGTACAGAGGCAAAGGGGGACATATAGGCCTTTGTCCTGAGCTGCAGAAGTGAACAACAGAGAGAGGGCCTCTCTCAGGCTCCCTGATGAAAACTGAAACCCACTGGAAAAGTGAAGAGAATCTCTACAATAAAGGCACACTAGTCCACTGTACTTGGTATGTTGGAGGGATCATCATCTCCCATTTGAACCTAGACTACCTTCAGGGGAAAGGCAGCTGGAACCTGTAATAGAACCTTGCAGAGTTCAACCCCGCAGGAGGACAGGGAGCTCAACTTGGGACTTGCAGCCAGAAATATGCCTGAATCTCATGGGTCTGCAATTGGCTTACTGATACTCATTGACTTACAACTGCACACTGCTGCCCACATTGTTTATTATGACAGCAGAGACATACCCTGAAGGAAGTCCTTCATTTTTATCTTTTATTTGTTATTTTCAAAATTGTCACTATTTTTTTGGTCTTATATTTAATTTTTTTCCTTCTTTTTCTACCCTTCTAAAATTTTTATTTTTCTCTTTTTTGTTTTTCTCTTTTCTTTCTCTCTCCCTTGCTCCCCTGCTGTCTCACATTGTTCTTCATCTCCCTTTGTGTTCCTGTTCTGGCCCTTATTCATATTTCTTCTTTATTTTTCTTTTTTTCTCTTTCCTTCTCCCACCTGTGCCCTCTTGCCTCACTGCTAACCTTCCCCTATCCCTCTATCTACCTATTCCTCCCCATCCAACTCCTTCTAACTCCCCTTCTTGAAGAGTAAACTTGCTATATTGAAGAGTTTATTCACTATAAATAACATAAGACTGATAGGAGTCCTCGAAAAAACAGGAGAAATTACAAGTGACATAAATAAAAACTGTTCACATATGTAATAGTAGAAAACTTCCCAAACAGAGATGGAGAATTGAATACACAGATAATTGAAGCATATAGAATTCTAACTAGCTATGATCAAGAAAAATCTATGCCTAGACATATAACAGTCAAGATCCCAGAAGCCCAACTGAAGAACTAAATCCTACAGGCAGTTAGAAAAAGAAAACAAATCACCTACAAAGGAAAGCCCATCAGAATCACGGCATATTTTTCAACACAATCCCTCGAATCAAGGAGACCCTGGAGTGAAGTATTTCAAGCCCTAAAAGAAAATAACTTCCAACCTAGACTGTTGTATCCTACAAAATTATCTTCCAAAATTGATGGGGAAATTAGATACTTCCACAACAAAGAACACCTGAGAAATTTCATGAATGCCAGACCAGCACTCCAAACAATTCTAAGCAATATCCTAGAAAAACACAATGAAGATCACAATTCCATGAGGCCCAACAGAGTGAAGCCACCAGAGAAAGTAAGAAACTAAAGGAAAAGAGGGGAAAAAAAAGAAATAAAAGAGCCAACAATAGTAAAACATCATGACAAGGATGAGTCAATATCTATGAATTATAACCATCAATGTTAATGGTGTCAATTTACCAATCAAAAGAAATAGACTGATAGAATGGATTAAGAAGCAAAATCCAAAACTATGCTGTATACAAGAAACACACTTAACTCAAAAAGAAATACAGACTGAAAATAAAAGTATGGAAAACAGTTCTCCATGCCACAGGAACCCCGAATACAGCAGAGGTAGCAATTTTATTGGCAGACAAAGTAGACTTCAAACTAAAACTAATTAAGTGAGACAAAGATGGTCACTACATCTTTGTGAAGGGAACAGTCCAAGAGGAAGAGATGACAATTCTAAATATATATGCACCAAATACGAATGCCCTCAACTGTACAAAACAAATATTAATGAACATGAAAAACCAAATAAGCACTAATACAATTATAGTGGGGGGAGGGACTGCAATACCCCACTATCACAAATAGACAGATCATCTAGACAAAAAATTAACAAAGAAATTCTAGAACTCAACCAAGCTGTTGAACAAATGGACTTTATAGATGTTTACAGAGTGTTCCACCCCACAAATTCAGAATACACATTCTTTTCAGCTTCACATAGGTCATTCTCCAAAATAGACTATATGGTAGCTCATAGGACATATTTAAGTAACTATAAAAGAATTGAAGTTACCCACTGTATATTATCAGACCATAGTGCAATAACATTAGAGATCAATGACATAAGAAACCGCAAAACACACACAAACACATGGAGATTAAACAACACCCTCCTGAACAACCAATGGGTGACAGAGGAAATTAAAGAAGAAATTAGACAGTTTCTACAAGTAAATGATAATGCCAGTACAATGTGCAGGAATCTATTGGACACAATGAAAGCAGTTCTACATGGGGAAATTCATAGCAGTTAATGCCCATATTAGGAAAACAGAGAGAACTCAAATAAATAACCTAATGCAGAACCTCAATCTCCTAGAAAAAGAAGATCATAACAAACCCAAATCTCATGGAAGATAGAACTTATTTTTTAACACAGGTTGCCTATTAATGTTATTTTTCTTTTTTGTCCTTGAAAAAATTCTAATATATATATATATATATATATATATATATATATGTATGTATATACATATGCATCAATGTATAATTGCACCAGCAGAGGAAAGGCAAAAAATGGCTGAGAGGATGTAAAAGAAAATTACTATTATGTCTTTTCTTGTGATACTTGGACAATGGGTGATTTTTTTAATTGCTTGTTGCATATTGTTTTCCACAGAGATAAGATATATGAAGGATCATTTTATGTGCTTCCTGTGTAATTTTTGTTTCCAATCCACTTCTATGGCATTTTCTTCTCATTCCCTATATTTACACTTACAAAGTAAGTTTTAAATTTTTAATTATCTTGTTTATGTAATTGCTACTTATCAAGAATCCACCAGCCCAGTTGAGATAAACAAGGAATAAAGGCCCTCATTGCAATATGAAGAGAGTATTCCTGAAGTGTAGGAACCAGCCTATGAGTTTATCTCTGGAGGGGTGGAGGAGGCAATAAAAGGCAAAAGACACAGAGATAATTTGGAATGAGGGGGCCAGGAGGATCTGGATAAAGGTAAAGCGTCCTGATGTTTGGCTCACCTTCCTTTTGTTCACTTAGACAGGGGAACAAACTATTAGATTAATAGAAGAGTCATCTACCTCTTGTTATCTATAACATGTACTCAGGAAAACTGTACAGTTTTCAGCTGTATTGACTCTTCCCTGGAACTTGCATCATGCTAGACTCCTGCACCTTGCCAAAAGCACCACAGCTTGCTGTTTTTATCTTTTTTGCTTGCACAAAAGGTCAATTAGGTCTTGCTTCTTTTATCTGGTCTCTTACATTGAAGTCTTTAAACTGGAGAGAGCAGAGTCATACCCTCCTTGGTGCCAACTCTTTGATAAGCTGGCAAAGGTAATGAGGTAATGAGAATATAACTGGGGTGAGAACCTTGGGTACAAGGGTTAGTGGCCTCTTCAGAGGATCCTATGACACAAATAGAGTTCAGAAGGGGCCTTCTCAATAGTGTTGAAGCAATACCCAGCTTAGAAAATCGACCTCAAGAGTTTCCAATGAGGACTGGTTACTACTACCCAGAGGAAAGTTTTCAAAGTGTTGCAGCTGTATTAGAACTCAGAGCATTTTCAGATCACAAGAAAAAAGCTAATTTCCATGTCTTCGGTAGAATGTGTGTATGGGCAGATTGTGCTCAGAGTCATGCTTAATGTACTTAATATGAAACTATTTTATCTCCTCATGGTGGAAAACTCACCAAAAAGCCATTATCACTGCCCTGCCTCTGTTTCCCTCAAGTGGCTGTCAGAGCCTTCTGCAAATGTAAAATTGTGTGTGTATACCTAATGAAGAAATAACTGTACCTAGTGTTGATTAATTACTAAACTGGTAAAAAAAATCAAAAGGGAAGAATTCTACTTGGAAATTATGTCCAGAGGTTAATAATTTAAATGAATAACACTTTTAGAATCCTGCTCCTGATTCTGAAATTACTCCCTTTTATTTAAGTGATTCAAGTTCTGTTTGCACTGAGCACTTAAGGTTTGTCCTATGGGGACAGTGACAAAGTTAAGATGTTTCTTTGCTTCGGGATATTTTTCCTTTATTATCTAAAGGCAGTATTCAGCAAGCTCATAAAGATTTTCTTGAAAATGTGCAGGAAATGCTGAATGTGTAGATACTGAACCAATTCCCTGAGTGTGAAACCCAGGACAGCATGCCGGGAAATCCATATGAATTTCTTTTCATCAACCAATAAATATCTGAGGAAGATGATTCATCTCCTTTTAGTCTAGGCCCTCAGGTCTGTCTTTAAAAAGCTATACCATCTAGTGAAATCAGAATTACTTTTGTCCTCTTCTTCCTTGGTTCAATTTTTAAGTAACTTCTTTGAGATATCTGGTGAAAATACAGCAATTCATTTCTTGAAAAATGTTGTGAAAGGACTTTTTTGATTATTTGTTTTTAGTTGGTAACCAAGATATAATGACTCTCCATAAAAGCAGAATTTGGTTTCATTGCAGGATGTTAATTGAGAAAATAAATATTTTTCTGAAATACAAATTTTTAAAAATCCAGATCTGTAAAGAAATCAGTACTTTCAAATCATAGCCAAAGAAGTGAGCTTTAAAATCTTTGTATAACAGCAATAAGAAGGCTTCCAAACTTGACTTCTGTTCCTTCTCTCTGTCTGAAGTGACTTTTCTCTTGTAATTACTTCTCACAGCACTAAAAGGTGAAAGGTCAGAGCATATATGAGAAATGGTAACAACCCTATTCAGAGCCTGACTTGTTCAGGCCTCTGCCAACCACCTTATGTTATTGGGACTTTCTCTGGAGCACTTTGCTCAGTCTATGACTTTGCCTTCCCAGGAGGCATCTCATAGCCAGAGGCAATTGCCCTGAGAATGCAGAACAGCAAATCTCTCCATCTGGTGGAGACAACCAATCCAGAGATCTCAGTGGATCTGTACATTCTAGGCTACATGTCACAATATCCCTGCTCAAATCTTTCCCTTTCCTTCTCTTCTCTCCCTCACTCCCAACAGATTTTCCCTAAAAGTGCATTCCTTTAATAAAGAATTCACTGTCTACCTCTTCCTCAGAATCTAGTGAGGGAACAAGAGCTGGCATGCTATTATTTCAGAGTAGGTATTTCAAGAACAAGGTGGGGAAAGACATTTTAGTTTCGAGAAACCATGTATGGATCCACTTGGAAATAATAATAGGAAAACTCCAAAAAGCTATAGTGGCTATACTCAGGAAGCTGCTATTGGAACTTACAGAATAGAATGGATGGAGGCCAGGAAGTGGGTCTTGGTGAAACACAAGGCTATAAAAGATAGGTTCCTATAAGCCTTTGAGAGGCATCCTTACCTTATTCTCCATAGATGATCACAGGGCCTTGTGATGGGTTTGGAGTTGGAGTAAATCTAAATATCAAGGCTAAATCCTCTCTTGTGTGAGTGGGTTTCAGGGAGCAATTGCAGCAGTGACCAGAGTTACAGCCTGCAATGATGATATGCAGAGGCATAAAGAGTCTCCTGCTTTCTATGACTTGCACAACTCAATGGCAGCAAATCTCTTTTCTTTACCAATTACCAGATTATGTTACTGACTGGGTCTGATACTATGCATAGTATACTACTGCATATTTTGCATGCACCAGTTCATGACAGGAATCCATAGTGTATGTTGTAATAAGTGTGAGGTGTAATCAAACAATACTGTGAATGTTTAAATTTTAAAATTTTACTAGAGTAAATGATACATTGCCATTAATCCTATTAAATATTCCACCTTTCTTTAAACACACTGACCTCATCCTTCTTGTCACTTTCTGAAGCAGTTCTGGAAGTCCTCTTTTGTATTTTCAATTGTGCTGCCTCCATGTCCTGAATCGATTTAAAACATTTACATTTCATGGTCATTTTGACTTTGGGGAAAAGCCACAAGTCACACAATGGCAGATCCACTGAATAAAGAGGATAAGGACACACCGTGATGTGTTTACGAGCCTACCTTTCCACTGGATGGCACTGGAGAGCAACATTCACTGATTTTATTTTATTTGCAGTACTGGGGATCAAACTCAGGACCTTGTGCTTGCAAGGCAGGAGCAGTGCCACTGAGCTAAATCGCCAGCCATTAATTCACTGAATTTTTTATTATATCTTTTAAAGACATTCATAAGAGAGGACTTCCAGTACATCTTCAGAAAGTGGCAAGAATGATGGGATAAATGTGTTCAAATCAAGGAGGAGTACTTTGAAGGGAATTGATAGCAATGTGTTCTTTGCTGTAATAATTTTTTAAAAATTTAAACATTCCCTGTATATTTTGATCACCTCTTGTATAAGACAAGGGGTTATTGCTCAGAGTATAGTTAGTAACTCTGCAAAATACCTAATGGAGCCTCTGACTCCCACTGAACAATCTCCTGAAATGTTGTGATCTCTCATGTCACGTGCAATACACCATACTCCTTGAAATTCTACATTATTATTTACATCCACTTCTAAAAGCTCCCTTTATGGGAGCTATCTGTGTAGCCTGACCAAGCAGTTACAAGAGAAGCTGACCTGTGACCCTCTCTCCTCCTGTCTGAGCAACAGCTTCCTGTCCAATTTGAGAGCTGGCAGGGAAATTCTGTGAATCATAGATTCAATCCAAGTATCAAGATTATATTTCAAGTGCTTGCTGCCATTGGGAATTGATGATAACCAGTACTATCCTGTCAATCAGCTTACTCAACCAGAAGTCACCACCCCTGGCCCCAAACTAACTCTACCCCTAGAGATGTGTCGGGCAAGCAGCCCTGCATTTATCAAGCAGGTCATCCTTCAAGGTACTTATGGGGTGGGTGCAGAGGTCAGAACTGAACTTTGGCCACTCACCTATTTCTAAACTCTACCTTTAATGTAGCATTTTTATTGTAGTGCATTTTTTTCTAATTATAAGAAAAGATAATGAAAGCAGAAAAATTACAAAACACAGCACATCATAGATGAAGAAAAATCCATGATAAAAATGATGACATCAAAAACAGTGGCTGCTTCTATATACAAATGAGAATGTTTTCATGTGGCTGACTTGATACAGGCACTTTTGAAAAGCTCTCTCATTGAGGGAGATGTTGTGCATAAGGATTCTTGATGCAACTGTTTTGCTGTAGCCTCACAAAAACAGCTCCCTTAAAATTTAAGCCTCAGGCGTACCATAGATAGTGCCTTTCAGAAGCATGATCTGTGTCACTGTCCTGAACTTCGTGTCCTCACCCCCTCCTACCTCAACAGATGAAGTAAACAGAGGTGGAAAACAGGACTAGCAGAAGCAGGTCTGCGTTGTAAGCTGCTTCAAAACAGTGTTTCATAGAGACAACATGGTACTAGGTAGTGATATTATAAATGCTGTCAATGTAGAACATGCATCCCGAGAAATAATATTTTTAATTAAAATGAGTCCTTGCAATTAAATTGTCATTTACAGTGTCCACACACACACATACAAACATATCCTCACATGCAGACATTTCTGTCTGGCTACATTGTTTATAATAGCAAAATGTTTTAAACAACCTAACCAACTAACTGGGGATCAACTTAATATCTTTACTGGAAAACCATAGAAAGGACTTCTGTGTAACAATTGCATGTATGTGTATCTGAGTATATGAGAAATGAGAAAAAGTTAAACTGTCATGATTATAATTTGTCATTTAATTTTTCCATGTAAAAATGTATGATTTTTAAATTATATATATATGGTATTAATAACTATGATTTAAATGAAAATAAATAGGAACTAATTAAAAATATCTAAACAAAAAGAAGCTTTCATCATGAAATATGAAACAAATTTTGAATAAAGAGAGATGGATAATATTCATGGATGATTTAAAAATTAAGTCGGTAAAAAGTAAATTATCTACCAATTGATCTTATAATTCTCTGCCATGTAATCTCTCCAAAAATCCTCACAAGTATTGCTTTAAGTACCTTCTCATCATTGAGACACCATATCCACACCTGCAGTTGAACTGAGGAAAAATCACTTTTGGCCCACAGTTTACATGGCTTTCAGTCCATAGCTGGCTCCAAGGCAGAGAAGCATGGCAGAGAGACATTGCAGAGAAGAAACAGCTCATGACATGGCAGCTGGAGAGAGAGAGAAAGGAAGAAGGACCACGGAAGAAGGAAGGAGAAGTATCCATTTGAGCCACACTTCCAGTGACCCACCTCCTCTGACCAGGCTTCCCTTCCCAACATCACATTTAGCTATAAACTCATTAGTGGACTAATCCACTGATGGGCGTCACACCCTTATGATCCAGCCACCACCCAAAGCCCCACCTATGAGTGCATGAGACTTTGGGGACATCTAGGTGTGAAGCATAATGAGTATATTTGGGGAATTTAACAAAATGAGTTGAAAGTTCTTATAAAATGTTAAAGTAATTTATTCTGTTTCTCAATAACAATGAATATAGCCTTTCATGAATTCATATAGCATAATCATAAATGTGACCAAATAGTAAGCTATAAGTACAGCCTCACTGTGTTCTAAAATAGAAATTGTGGAGACTGTATTCTCTGATACTATTGAGCTGGGACAAGAAAGTAATAGCAAAACAAAATATTAAAAAGTAGAAAATAACAAAAAAGTTACAAAGATAATATAAGGAAAAATTCTAAATTCAAATTTCATAAGCTGTAAAAATATTAGCCATGGCAGCTATTAAGAACAGAAATGAGATAAAGATATGAAGTTTTATTCAAAGACAAGAAAGTAGACAACAACAAACAGCCAAAGGAAAGCAAAAGGATGGATTTAATAGATAAAATCAGAATGTGATCAATTAGAAATAACAAAATGGATCAATTAATAAATAAAACAAACACTGAATTTTTGAGCAAACTAATAAACTAGATAATGCAGAAGAGGAAGAGCACAAATACATAAACTAGTAAATGATCAGAATTAACTCACCATAGCTGGAGGAAATTAAAAGATTAATGAGACTATTTGACTCTGTAAATGAAGTTGAGAAGCCAAGAAAAAAGGAAAATTTTTCTAAGAAATCTCACTACAGTTAATTGACTTTAATACAAACCAAAAACCTATAGAGTACTTAGTGTGGAAAAATATCTGGGAGATAATGCTACCTCCCTTCTAAATCATCAAATCCACATATTTTCTCATTTCATTGCAGGTAAGAAAAAGAAATGAGATGTGAAAATGAGAAAGAGAATCTCAATTTTCACTATTTGTTGCTGATGGAAATGTATACTTTAAAAATTGAAGATTCAACTGTTAAAAGCAGTTACTATAGGGAAATGCAGATAGGTATGTATGTATGTATTTATGTATGCGTGTATGTATGCTGAAGATAAAATCCAGGGCCTTATAAGCAAGTGGTTTACCACTGAACCATCCCTTCAGCCCCATGATGTGAAATTAAGATATAGAAATCAGTAGCTTTCTTATTTAAAAACAACAACAAAGAAGCCAATAATAAAATATCCTTTTAAAAATAGTGGAATCAATGATGAATTAATTCTTAAACTAAACAAAAATAAACTGTCTGAATATGAAAAACAATTATAAACATTCTTGAAAGACTCAAAGGATGACCTGAATGTATGGGAAACAATACTGTGGGCTGAAATGGGAAGGTTCATATTTGTCCAAATGTCAATTCTGTGTAGCTTATAGTGTTAAAATTGAGTAAAAAGTCTCAATTTCTTTTTTTTTAATTTTAAATTAATTTTATTGGTACATTTTATTGGTACATTTTAGGTATACAATTCATTTACATTTATCATTGGGTGTTTGTACCTGTACATGATGTATCTTGGTTCTTATTTTTTTCCCCATTACCTGTGCGCCCTTCACCCCCTCCACCCTTCCCTATTTACATGGATTTCATTTCCATTATTTTTCCTTCTCTCATAGTTTTTCCTTTCCCTCTTTTACTTTTCCCTTGCCCTCCCTTCACTCCTTCTTCTTTGGACCTTTTTTCCTATTTCAAATTTTCAATTATTCATTTTAATTGTTTTAGCTCTTGTTTATACTATCAGTTTCTCACACTAGAGAAACTATTCAGTATTCACACATGTGTGTCCTATTTATTTCACTTAAGAGTATGGCCATGATATACATCCATTTAGCTATAAATGACTCTAGTTTTTCATTCTTTATGGCTGAGTAGTACTCCATTTTATAAAAAAACCACATTTTCTTTATCCAGTTTACAGTTGATGGGCACTTGGGCTGCTTATAGGCTTTAGCTATTACAAACTGTGCAGCTATGAACTTGGGTGCACATATATCACTGTGGAATGATTCTTTTAATTCTTTTGGGAAGATACCCAGGAGGGGAATAGCTGGGTCAAATGGGACCTCAAGTCCTAGTTCTTTGAGATATCTCCATGCTGACTTTCACAGTGGTTCCACCAGTCAGCACTCCCACCAACAATGGAGAAGGGTTCCTTTCTCCCCACAACCCCACCAGCATTTGTTATTTGTTGATTTCTTGATAGCAGCCATTCTTTGTGGGGTGAGGTGCAATCTCAGGGTTGTTTTCATCTGCATCTCTCCAATGACCAGTGATGTTGAACATTTTTTTCATATGTTTGTTTGTTGCTTTTACTTCTTTGTCTGAGAAATGTCTGTTCATTTCAGATGCCCATTTTGGAATTGGGTCTTTGAATTAGGGGGGTCTTATTTTTTTCAATTCTTTATATATTCTAGATAGGAGTCCTTTGTCTGAGGTACTGCTGCTAAAATTTTTCCCATATTGTAGGCTGTCTGTTAGCTCTGTTGGTGGTTTCTTTTGAAATGCAGAAGCTTTTTAATAAGATTAGATCCCAGTTGTTGATTCTTTCTGCTAGTTCCCATGCTACTGAGGTTTTGTTCATGAGCTCTTTTCCTATGCCAATGTCTTCAAGAGTTCTACCTAACTTATCTTCCAGCAAGTTTACTGTTTTTGTCTTAATATTTAGATCTTTAATCCACTTAGATCTCAGTTTAGTGCATGGAAATAGGTATGGGTCTAGTTTTAATCTTTGGCAGGTTGAAGTACATTTTTTCCAATACCATTTGTTAAATAGGCTATCTTTCCTCCAATGATGGTAGTTGGCTCCTTTGTCAAAGATGAGGTGGCTGAGTGTGTCTGGAGTTGTTTCTGGATCTTCTAATCTATTCCAATGATCCTCAGGTCTGTTCCTTTGTCAGTACCATGCTGATTTTATCACAGTAGCTTTGTAGTATAGTTTCAAGTTGGGTATTGTGATACCCCCAGCCATGTCTCTGTTGTCCAGCATTGCTTTAGCTATTCTAGGTCTCTTCTGGATCCAAATGAATTTTTGGATTGTTTTCTCTAGTTCTGTGAAGTATATTGTTGGAATTTCAATTGGCATTGCATTGAATCTATATAGTACTTGTAGAAGTATGGCCATTTTCACTCTATTGGCTCTTCCTACCTAGGAACAAGGGATGTCTTTCCATTTT
>NW_004624841.1:4005586-4027208 GCF_000247695.1 Heterocephalus glaber | reverse complement strand
CTATCAGTTCAGCATATCCAGGTGGTTGGTTATGGGACTTTTCCATCTCCTTTCCCCCAGGATTTACCCTTGGTGGGGTGGAAGTCTGAGTTTGTGCCTTGCTTAAATGTCTTCCCATTTTTTGTTTTTGGAGCTGTCCTTGGTTTAACTCCTGGGTTGATAGTTTGAAATTGCTTATTACAGGTATCTTTGTTGGTTGTAATTAGAGCCCTTATAGAATGATTGCTTCTCAGAGGTGTCTTCTAGATATAGCTGGTCTTTAAGTTTTGAGTCTCTAATGACTCTAAGACTGTCTCATTTTCCTTATACTAGGAAGTTTCATTGACTAGATCAATAACAACACCTTAGCCCAAGTGATACAATCAGCAACACCATTCCATCAAGCACATCTTTGAAAATGACATTTTGTGGTAGTTATTAATCTATTACCTTTAATTAAATCAAGATCGAGGACCAACCCAACATATAGTGAATAAACTCTTCAATATAACAACTTTACCCTTTGGGATGGGGAGTTAGAAGGGGTTGGGGAGGGATGGACAGATGGAAAGAAGGATAGGGGAAGGTTAGCAGTGTGGCCAGAGGACACAGATGAGAAGGAAAAAGAGAATAATAGGAAAATAAAGAAGAACTCTGACTGAGGACCAAAACAGGGACAAAAAGGGAAGATGAACAATGTGGGAGAGCAAGAGAGTGAGTGTAAGAGAGAGAGAGAAAAGAAAGAAGAAAAGAAAAGAAAAAAGGAGAAAAAAACAAATATTTGTAAAGAGTAGAAAAAAATTAAAGATAAGAGGAGCAAAAGAAAAGAAAGGAGAAAAAACCAAACTAATAATACTAATTTTGGGAATAAAAAATAACAATGACGATGAAGGGCCTCTTTCAGGGTATGTCTCTGCTGTCACATAGACAACATGGGTAGCAGTGTGCAGATATAAGTCAATGAGTCTCAGCAAGCTAGTCACAGACCCATGAGATTCAGGCAGATTTCTGGCTGCAAGTCCCAAGTTGAGCTCCTTGTCATCCTGTAGGGTTGAACTCTGCAGAGTTGTATTGCAGGTTCTAGCTGCCCTTCCCCTGAAGATAGACCCGGCCTTGATGGAAAGTGAAGATGACTCCAACTTACCCAGTACAGTAGTCTGTTTGTCTGGTGTCCTCTGTGTCTTTGTAGTGTGGAACCAGGTGGCTGTACAGAGAAGAAGCCAGAGGAGGGGCTGAGGGGGGTCCAGTGGATTGCTGTCTGGGAATAGGCTGATTCGGTGTGTTCTGCATGACTCGCGACCTCGGTAGGGCGTCCACAGACCTGCCTGTCTGCAGCGGGCTGATTTGGTGTGTTCTGTGCGACTCGTGACCTCCAAGACTCAATTTCTTAAGTAAACAATCATGAGCAAAATTTCATACCTGAAGATAAATAAGAAAAAGCTTGAAAAAGCTAAAGAAAAGGATAGCTAATTGTATATTAAGTGCATCATAAGACAGATGAAATTTAAATAGTGTGGTATAATTCATAAATACACACATATTTATGGAAAATATACAACCAAATACATGCAAAATCTTCCTGTAAGATAAACACTGAATTTTGGATACATGCAGAAACGATAATTATATGCAGTTCATGTGAATTTTGAGTATAAAATGGTCTTCCAAAAGAATGAAAACTATTCAGACCTTACATCTCACACTAAGAAAAAGTTTAAATGAATAAAAGATGTAAATATTGAAAAAGTTACCAAAGTGTACTTAAAGGAAGAGAATACTTGTAAAGTTGTGTTATAATATATCAGTAGGGAAGCCCTGCCTTGGAGTGACACAAAACTAAGAATAATTAAAGCCTATTAAGTTTTATTATAATGGAACATTCATGAATGAAAAAAGAAGAAAATCAAAATATAAATCATAAACTGCAAAATACTTTACAAATAATATTGAAAAAATTTCATTGCCTAGTTGTGAATATATTTCCACTAACTGATAAGAAAAATGAAAACTAAATGAAAAATGGTCAGAAATTTAAATGTTTCACTGACACCAAAATTTAAGTGGCTTAATCTCAGTGATAATACAAAAAAATGAAAGAATATTCAAATAACAGAGTTTCATTAAAAGTCCACAAAGACCATCAAGCAATGAATTATTGACCATAGAATTATAAAAGACTTTATTGATACAATGTCATATGGATGAATAAGTACATCTATAAATCAGCAATAAATATAAATAAATATAAAGGGAATAAATAATAAATATCATTTATCAGCAATAAATATAAATAAATATAAAAGGAAGGGAAAACTCTTCCCTAGCATAAAATTCTAATATTGAGTTCAAATTAATGTTGAAGGAACAGTGGAAGTAGAAAAGTCAGCACACATCCTTGTTGACAGATGCTAAAATTAGTGCAGTGAATGGGTGATGACATATATGAGCAGAGCTTCAAAGTATTTCTCAGAAGATACTCAATCACAAAATAGGAATTATAGCACAGCAGAAAACCTGCCTGATAATCCCTGGACATGACGCAGTTAGCCATCACCAGTAACAGAACAAATCTACACCATGTGCCATGTGATACCCTATTATAAAGGGTGTGCCCTTGCTTCTGTGGTGTCCTTATCACAAAACTTAGTCATGAAGAAGCATCAGGCAACACAAAAGTAGAGATATGATGCAAAATAAATGCCCAGCCATCTTTGACAATGTCAAAGTTAAAAGGGGGAGGTGGTAGTGTATAGAACATTTTTGGCATGAAGTAAACTGAGGAGTTGTGGTAGCTCAACTGAATGCATGATCTTGAATTTAATCTTATGTCAAAGGACACTTGTAGGGTCATTGGGAAAATGCTAATAAGTATGTAAGCTACAGTTTTGTATTCATGTTAATTTAATGATATTCATAAATGTCCTGTGTTTATGTAAAATGTTACTTTTGAAGAGCATTTATGAGGAGTATATCAGAGGTCCCAGTAATTTCTAATCAAATTTTCTGTTTTTAATATTTTCTAAATGAAAAGTTAAATTTTAATCATTAAAAAATACCAGAAAGTATATTTTTCACTGATAATATTAGCAAAGGACCAATTATTTCATAACATCATTAGTGTGTGAAAAAACAAAAACCTTGAGGCATGAGTAAAATTAGTACAGTCTCTAATGGATGCATTAAAACTTATGTCTTACATCAGCATTGTTACTCTTGCATGTGGGAAAAATATCATGTGCCTGGGGATAGACATTGTAGCATCATTTGTAAAAGATGGTAAGACTGCATTCATTTTCATCTACAGAGGACTGGTTGATCCAAAAAATTAGCAAAATGAAATTTAAAATTTCAATCAACTATTTTAAAAAATAAAACAATGTGGAAGCATTTCATCCAGTGTTACTGAGTATCTAGAGATATGTAATTCTTGAAAAAGTCAAGGTTCATGAAAGTGTATCATTCATATATTAATACATATATGATCAAAAGGAAACATTAAGAAACATTGCTTGGATTGGGGACATATTAATAGATAAAAGATAGGTAGTTAAATACATAAGCTTTGTACTCAGGTTTCCTGAGTTTCAGTCCCAATTTTGACTTCTCAGTTTCTGATGATGAGCTAATTAGTTAACCACACAAAGCCACAGCCTCCTCACATATAACAATTGCTACCAACACGGTTTCACTAAGCATTAATTTCTTTAAAATACCTACTATAACTTAAGAAGCAGATCCACAAATGCTATTTTAATCACTGCTTTGGGAAGAAAAACTCTGAATGTCATGCCAGGCTAGGAGGAAAACTTTTTATGGTATATATTTTGTATATTTTGAATTTCAAACTGCTTGACTATATTAGCTATTAAAACATAGAAGATGAGGGGCTGGGGATTAGCTCAGTGGTTTTGCCGCCTGCTGTGCAAGCGCAAGGACCTGAGTTCGATCCCCGGTACCAAAAAAAAACATAGACGATGAGAAAGAATGCATTCAAATAAAAAGTATAATTTTGTCATTTATGTGGAGTTTTTAAAATCTCAAAAATTTTACACTTGTTATCCAGTTGCATCCCATTGGAAATCTTGGTGCAAGTATTTTTCTGCTGGCCAGGCTTTTACATCTCAATATTATAGCAAATTATGAGTCTATATATTCATCATTTTAATTATTAGCTTTGTGTTTTTCAGACAGAAAGGGGAATGTCAGGACTCAGAAGTAGCAACCAGAAAGAGACAAATGGTCAGCTGCAACCTCTTGTGATGGTAAGGGGAGAAGAAGAAATCGATCTGTTGATTAAGAGAGCAACTCACATAACAAGGTGGGCTGTGCAGGCGAACTAGTTGAGACCAGGACAAGCAACAGTTATGTAAAAAATAATCAAAGCCAGGCATGTCAGTCAGTACATGCCTGTAATCCCATCACTGTGGAAAGCTGAGGCAGGAGGATTGCACATGCAAGTCCAGCCTAGGCAATTTAGCTACTTAAGACTATGTCTCAAAATAAAACATAAAAAAGAAATATGAAGATGTAGATCAGTGTGAAGGGCCTGGGTTCAATCCCCAGTACTATAAAGAAATAAACACGTTTCAAGAGATTTAAGATTTGTTTAAGTAAGTATTTTCTTTAAATTTTTTAAAAAATGATCACTTTTTAAATTTATACTTTCAGTTTCTCACACTTGAGAAACTATTAGCTATTTACACATGTGTGTCTTATTTATTTTAATTTGAAATAGGAAGAAAAGGTCCAAAGGGATAGGGGTGTTGGGAGGGGAAAGGGAAAGGAAAGAAGGGAAAGGAAAAATTATGAGAAAAGGAAAAAATGGAAATGAAGTCTATGTAAATAGGGAAGGGTGGAGGGGTGAAGGGTGCACAGGTAATGGGGAAAAATAAGAACCAAGATACATCATATACAGGTACAAGTACCCAATGATAAATGTAAACATATTGTATACCTAAACTGTATCAATAAAAGAATTTAAGGAAAAAAAATGATCATTTTTTAACTTTGGTTAAATAAACAGCTATTAAGTTATTATGGTTTATTTGACACCACGTTATTAATGATGGACATGTTCATCCACCTGAGAACTAAATGTGCTATGAGTTGGAGCCTTGCTTAAATCTAGTTAATGTTTGCAGTTAAAAGGTACACATGTTTAGTACATGTAAGGTAAACCAGTAAGTGTTCTGTTTTATACAATATGCTTTGTATCTGGACTTCAAAGATATAAAATGTCAGTAAAATTTTGAGCATTTCTGCTGTTTATATTCAGTATTATTCAGATGGGGGAAAACTGCTATTTGGACAGTCCTGCTGTATAAAACTTGATTTACTAAGTTTAACTTTGGCTTTAATTAAATAAGTATTTTATTATGTTTATAAATGAGATGCACTTATACATTACATAATTAGTTTATTTGTATATTTACATTACGTAATTAGTCTATTAACAGTTTACTGAGCTTGTAAGAGATCTATAGCTGTACTTTCATTTTTGTCAGTGCTGTGAAATTTTGTAGACTGTTAGATGCAAAAATCACATGATTATAGCTATAATACTGAGCCATAGATTCTAAATTTTGCTTCAAAGCGAAAGCTAAGTTGATGTATGAAGTATTTCTATGTAGCTGGAATGCTCATTATTGCTGACTTCTTTGGATTTTAGGTACATTTATGTTCCCTAAGTGTACAACTTTCTAAAATACAGAGCTTAGGAAAACACAGTGCCAATCTGGAACCCCTGAACCAAAACTGTTGGTGATAACAGACTTCTCAGGTCTGTGTTGAGATGTTCCTGATTGTACTATGATAATTAGACATACCTAAGTGCTGACTTTTGAGTAATGCCACTTCAATAATTAAAAGATGAAGAATTATGAGTAATCATCTGGGGAGCACATCTCTTATCCAATACATTCTATGCAAAACACTCTAATGCTGACAATAAAACTGGATTTATTAAGTACATTTCTTAGGCTATCTTGCTAACCAGTTTTATTTGCTATTACCTTTGTTTTATATTTTCCACATAAAATTTTTTAACTGTTGACTATTAGCATTCTGCAGGAGTATGAGTAGTTGCTTGATTCAAGTAGTTACTTGAATCCCATGGTAAAATAGAAGCTCATGTGTCTGAAACTGCTGCAAACAGAGTCAATTATTTCTTGGAAATTAAATTGTTCCTCAAGCCAGGAAGATTCCTCAGTGTTATGAAACCAGGGCTGAGACTATGATCAACCAGACCTCAGACCACCAGCACCCAATAAAATTGGTCCCTTCATTGTTGGTGAACATATAGGCTGCTTCCAAGATTTAACTTTAATGAATTGTCCGGCCATAAACATAGGTATGCATGTACCACTCTAATATGATGTCTAACTCTTTCAGAAAGATACATAGAAAGAGAATAGCTGGGTTGAAAGGAATTTCTAATTTTAATTTTTTGAGGAATCTCCACACTGATTTGGACAGTGGTTGCCATCTGTTAATGGGCTGATCTGTCTCTGTTCATCAGCTTGTATCCCCCAATGCCCTCAGCTGCTCAAGCTGGAGTCTTTTTCCTATTTTCTCTTACTCTCCTATGTCAATGGTCATCTTGACGTTTGTCAGATCCTCAAGCTAAAGTTCTTTACCATTTTCTCTTACTTTCCAATTAAAGCTTATTCCTACAAGTTTGTGCTTTAGTTCCAATTTTTATCATCACTAAAGTGCCTGTACTCACCAGGGCATATGCATTATATTTATTCTGACAGTATTAATTCTTAAATACAGGATCTAGCCTTTGGATGCACATTGATTGCATTGGTTCAAAATGAAGCACATCACTATTTTCTACAACAAATATTTTATTGGCACAATTCTAAAATGTTTTTATTAACTTAAAAAATAAGATTTTTCATTCAGTATTCATGTTGGGTTAGCTATGTGGGGCTTACTATGTACATTAATAGCTACAGGTAAGATATAAGCATAAAATATTAAAATTCTGCAAAGAGAATCATACCCCCCATTATCTGCACAAACAAATTTCATGAACTAATTATCTTGAGTAATTGTTCAAAGTGGAGATGATTTGCCAAATATCACCTTTAATAAAGTATGGTTTAATGTATTAAAATACATTTAACTAATTTAGTTAAGTTAAAAGCTTTATTATCCTCAGTCTTTGATTCTAGAAATGGAAAATGAAGCAAGAATTTCAATTTCCATAAAAAGCTATAAGAGAATGTACAGACATTCACAGGGCTTTCATCTCATAAATTCTGTACTCTATGCCAAAACCAGCAGTATCAAAGAAAATTAATTTGATGTCAAATGCATCCATTGTGCTGCAATTATATTCCATCATTACCTCTTTTTTAAGAAGAGGAACATGTCTAAGTCCTTTTTGCAAAAGTCTGAGTTCTATGGGATTTGTATTATACTATTTTAGACACTTAATAAAATGTGAAGACTTGATGCCAAAAGCAACATAATGGATCTTCTTAGTTGTATTTTAATATTCTTTCTTACAGCAGGACCTTAAAGCCACCAAATAAATTTTCAGCATAAGGAAAAATAGCAAAAATGAGTCTTTATCTCCTACATGTCATGTGGATTGCTGAATGTTTAGTGGTATTACCTTATTTGGTGTCCAAAATATTCAAAAGATTTAGGAATTATTAGTCCTATTTACAAATAAGGTAACTGTTAAGGAAGTTTTAGGTTGGATGTATAATGTATGTCCTCTATGATTTTATTTATACTCCTCCAGTTCTATGTATTTATCTGATCTTCTCCCTCCCCTCCCCTCTGCATTTCCCCCTAAATAATCAGTGTGGATGTGCTTATGTTTTATGCTCTCATGTACTGATTGCAAATTGTGCTTAGGAACCACCTAGAGGTCCTGTTAATATGCAGATTCTAATATGTAGGTCTGATTTCAGATACTGTGCTTCTCAGCTCAAGGTCACAAGTACTTCCTTTGCTAGCCTACGGACCACACTTTGAGTCGTGAAACACTAGTACCTTCACTTCTCCTTGTGGAACATTTTGGTTCTAAGCAAAAGCCTTAGGAAACATTCACCATGTAATTAATTTTCAAAAATATCACACTGCTGCCTCATCAGATTGGCCACTACAAACTGATTTTGAGCTTTGCTAATTTCATGTGTGATAAATGTCAAAATATATATTTTTCCTTATTGCACTACACAGGTAGTGAATATTTGTTATAACAATCAGAAAATAATGACAAAATTGAATAATTAATGATTACATATTTCCCTAAAAATAATAATAAAAAAGGGACTTAGAAAAACATTTTAATATACTTCTTCCCAAAATTATAATGAACATGTCACCTAATGTCTATTCACTTTTTGTTAACAACCTATAGCATCATAAAACAATCAGAATCTGGCTTTTTCCATCTATGTCTACAACTATGCCTTCCCACTGTTTCCTCACCTATGAAGTGAACCAAACCAGGTGGACACACAGGTCCTTTCCTAGACCAGCAGTAGAAATCACCTTTCTTACATTTTTATCCCCATGCACTGAATTCCAGCACTCTGATAACGCCTCCTTCAGTCCTCAGGAGCTTCCTCCAGAATAAGGCTAAGAAAATAGCAGATGTGCAAACTTTGTCTATCTCAAAGGATTTAGCCCTAAAGAAATCTTCATACTGTAGCAATCTGCCCTAAGCCTCAGGAGGATTTTCCTGGGTTTTTTCCCACTACTGCCTCAGGGAGCTGAAGGTCAGCCATGGCTTCCACGAAAGAAAACTTCTTTCTCAAGTTCACTTACATTTTGCAGAAGAAAATACTTCTGCAAAAACAGCATCTCTGTGTAGTCACGTACTTTTTTGCTTTGTTTAAATAACATTTTGGATGTAAATACAGTATGTGGCCTGTCACTTCATTTTTTGCCAGAAAATATTCTTATTAAGCATTTTATTAAGTATAGGAATCTCCACTTAATGGAAGTGTCATGTTCTCATGTGTGTTTGCACTAAGCTGATACAAATGACACTAGACAGGAAACGAACTTGATTTGGGGAGGGGTGGATGATGAACAATTGCTGAGCACATCTCTACCTGTCTTGATGAAGAGTGAATGCCTCTCATGTTTAAGATTCACATATTTGTTTTCTGGGGTCTCTTTTGAGAAAATAATCCTTTTAACTTACTTTTTTTCCTTCCAAAATTCTCTCTTCCTCTTTCTGTTCTTGTCTTTCCCCCTTTCTCCTGTCCTCCCTCTCTCCTTCCTTTTCTCCTTCTATTAACTTGCTAATTGAAAAGGTTAAAATTTTTGCAGTTCTAGAGGCCTTGATGGCTTTTTATTTCCTATGCCATCAGTACTAAAAACAAAGTACACATTTCATGGCAAAGTCACTGTGTTCCTAGTAGACAAAGATTTTGTTTTGTTTTTAATGCTGTCATGAAAAAGCCCATCAGATATACAAGCCATCTGACTGTGTTCCTCAGACTTGGAAAATACAGCCTTCTGTTTCGATGAGAGATGATCTCAATCACACTCTGCTGTATGGTCACATGCTGGGGTAGAATTTATGAGGCTACAATAAAGTGCCTTTCTCTTTTCGTCTCTCACTGCCTCAAAATTACATCTTGGTCAAGAAAAGGAGGGTTTACTGCTAATCAAAACCAGACTGCTTATCCTGTAAAATTCTGCCACCACTATTTACATTGTGACCCTTGACAAAGTTTAGGTCTTTTCTGTGCCTCAAATTCCTTCTCCTTCAAACTGGACTGAAAACAGTACTGATTTTAAAGGGTTGACCTTCTCAGGATCAAATAAGGTAACATATATTAGTGCTAGGACAGTGTCCAGCTGATTATAAGCCAAACAGTGGCATGTTTTCTGTATTTATTATCTGTCATTTTCATGGGGGAGAAATAAAATTGACTACTGGTCCACTTAGCCCTGCAGTCTACTGAAATGTCTCTAGAGAGCCTTAGTATAATTATACTTTTTGCTCCTTTGCATTCTTACTTTTATTTCATTTGTTTTAAAGGGACCCTTCCTCCCTGTACATCATTTTTTCCCAAAACTAGTTATTCCCTTCTGTGATCCTAGCACCAAGCATATAGTTCTTACTGAAAGTCTATAAATCTTAATTAAATGAACAAATGCATGCATAAAAGATGAAAGCTGTAGTCCTCAAAGGCAGTATGTCATTCCAGATAAATTTAAGTGCAATTTTTCTTCTATGTTTTCTTTCTTCCCTACTCATAGTTGAGAGGAGATTGTAGTCATCAGATCATTCACTGAGATGTTGTCCAGCAGGGTGAATCAGGGACTGCAGACAGCTTCATGCAGAGCAGGGTCCATGACCCTGCCTAGCTCTTCTGGAGATGGAACGGAGGTGGACTTGGTTGTCCAGATGCACATAGAATGAAGATCACTGAGAATGAAATTCTGAAATCATGCCCTCCTCTTTTCGGAGCAAGTGCAGGAAGCAGCTGGTGGGATGATTTATCATCTAAAACTACCTATGCTTTGATTTTCCATATTTTGTCTCCTTAGTTTTCCCAAGTGCGATTATAAAGGTGACTTACACTATGAAAGAAGGCAGGAAATTAATCTCTTCAGGAAAACAAATCCCTAATCCATCCTACTAAGGAAAGACCTTAAAATATTTATAAAGAAGTACAGATCACTATGAGAGAGTGAGTTGTCTTTTTTGAGCTTTTAATTCTGGAACTAAATAGATGCTAGAAATAAAAAGAACAAAATAAAAACAAGTGTTGCTTCACTTACCTGTCAAAATGAGCTTCTGTCTCATTAAAACAATGTTTGGGAAACATGTTTTATTATCTCTTACTCTTTCTAGATTCATGTTTCCTATTTTATCGCTAGGATGAGCACAGTAGTACTATTTGAAGAATGTTGACCTTGAATCATGTTTTTTGTTTAATTTATTATCCTTGTGTAATACTAAAAAGCCAAGAGCAAAGAACTTGTCAGTTATGATAAAATAATAAATGTGTATTTGAATTCTAGTGTTCTTAACAAGGGCTAGGTAAATGCTAAAATGGCAGAATATTTGTGTTTCATTCCTAAAATAAGCATGTCCTAGAAAACATTATCCATCAATGGTTTCAGTATGATCCAGGAGACAAGAAGCTAATTTATGTAATCTGATAGTCACCTTTGTAATGAGATCATGAATGAAGGGATTCAGATTTGGGCTGCAATTTCAGCCAACTATGTTTGTTTAATAGCTTGTTTTATTTAATTTCTTTTTGATCCTGAAGGCTAGAGAGCTATGACAAGTGGCTGCAAATGTTGACATGATTGGTTATAGAAGTGTTGTAGAAGGATAGGAAGCAAACTGATGCTACGTGGATGATTGAGATTTTAAAGGTAAGGGATATGGCTGATCATGATATTTTGCATTTATATATTGAGAAATATGTGTCCTCCCAGGGTGATTGCAATTCTTGACTTCTTAGTTTACAAGGAAATGTAATACTTAATGCGCACTACCACTTCTGATAGTGGCATCTCACTAGTTCTTTTGGTTATCTGAGACTCTATTTCTAGGAGTTTCCTGAGGAAGGGCTCATGGCAACAAGATTCTCTTGAGTTTTTGAATGATGACTGTTTGTGCCCTAGCTATTTCTATGTACTACCCTAAGGTGTCTCCGATATGCTTTCTAGTTTGCCTTTTATATATATATATATATAAAATGGAGTACTACTCAGCCATAAAAAATGAGAAATTAGAGACATTTATAGCTAAATGGATACACATTGAGGACGTACACTTTCTAGTTTTTAAAAAATATACAGTTTTAAATCTCTCTTTCTCTCTCTTTTCTGTTCTTTTATTCATTTCAAACAAGGGCAAGGATACTTGCTCCCTTTCTCTACTATGTTTTCAGTGCCTGGTACCATTCAGATGACAATCTCTTTTGTTCACCATTATGGTTTAGATCTAGAATGACCCTCAAAATTCTCGTATGTTTGGAGGTGGGGATTTCAGAAGGTGATGGATTGTGGGGGCCCTGTAATCATTAGGCACTTGATCTATACATGAGTTCATAGGTAAATGTGCTGCTAGAGGTGGGGGCTAGCTGGGGATATGGCATTAGTGAAGGGAGTATGCCTTTCAAGGGAATATTGACCTCCCAGGCTCCTTTTTTCCTTTTGTTTCCTGGCTGCCATGAGGTGAGCAGTTTTCCACTGCCACATACTTCTACCATGATGCTCCTGCCTTGGACCAGCCAGCCATGGACTGAACCTCCTGAACTGTGGCCAAAGTAAACCTCTTCTCCTTTAAGTTGTGGGTTTTGAGCAGTTGTGGGTGTTCCATCTGTCCAGCAATGGGAAAGCTAAGGCACTGTTAGTTTTTGTTATTGTCTCAATTGCCCCTTATCATTTCATTTATTTTTAATTAAATCTTGTTTTACTTTTCATTTTCCACTTAAGATATTTGTCTTCTGTTTTTCTTTACTTTTATCTGTCCCCTCTAGTTTAGTCTTAATTTCAGATACAGTGGTACCTCAGTTCACAAACTCAATTATTTCCATGATTCTGATTGTATATTATGTTTCCAATTCGGCTGCTACCAGAATCATGGAACGAATTTCACAACCAGAACCATGCAAAGAATTAAGTTAGTGAACCGAGGTGCCATTGTATTTGTATTTATTTTTCATTCCTGAGTTCAGAGCTTTTTATTTGTAAATGTTGCTAATTTTGACTTAAGTTTTTCTGTTGTACATTATACCTTCTTAATGTCTTTTTAATGCATTTTGAAATAGTGGGTTACAGTTTTGGTTTCTCTCGTGGATACAACTTTGTAGCCCCAGGGATGTAGCTCTTCCCTCTCAAGAAGTTATCTGGCTGCTAATTCTCAGAATTTTTCTTACAATATTTTGGATTCAGATTTAAACTTGACATATCTTTTTGTTCCAAATATGTCAATTTTCTGTTATTATCATTTTTCTTTCATAAGAGTGAAAAATACACTTCTATTTATGATGTTACACTTTTTTCTTCTGGGAAATTAATTTTTCTGACTGTTTAGAATGAATCAAGTTTCAGAAAAAATTTTCAACCTGCACAGTTCTTTCTCTTCATTGTTCTTCCTTTGGGGTTTCACAGCTATGTTTCCTTTGCCTATTTTCTGGTAGACCTCATGTTTTTATTGTCTTGTCCTTGCCTATTCAATTTTGACTCAAACTCCCAGGAGTTTGAGCTCAGTGAAAGGCCCATTCTGAAAGGGAGCCCCTGAGAGCCTCTGGGAAAATGTCTCCGGTTCTCAGTACTTTGTGCCATGTGCCCCACACTTAGGGTGCCGTGAAGGAGAAAACTCTCCCTGTGTCTGCTGCGGAGTTCTTAGGTTGGCCCATTAGGTTTTACACAGCAAATGGTAATGTTAATGTTAATAAGGAAGAAATCCCACTAGCCCTTTATGGAGGCAATTACATGGAACTTCTGTAGAACATTTGTTTTATTTGGAAAAAGAAAATGCATTAAAGGACTCTGACAAAGTTAGAGATGCCCATACAAACTCACAATTGGAAGGTTAGTTTCAAAATGGAGGTTAAAACTGTGAATTTTTCAAGAAAAATTTATATTAAAAAAAATTAATTGTAACCTACTATGGTGAGTTTATCTCCACACTCCAGGCTTGAGTGACTGCCCTACTTCCACGTGACAATTTTTTGTTCCATAGCTATTTACTACACTAGCTATACTAATTAGACCCTACTTATTACATTTTTATTTAAACTAATCATATATCCCAGGGCCAAAAGTATGTTGAATTGTAGAAACTTTGTCCTGATAGGATTTTCTTGTAACAACCAGCAGAACTAAATCCAGAATTAAATCTTCAGGAGGCCCTAGTGAGCTTCTTATTGATGGGGTGATTGTATGATACCATGTACGCTTAGTGTTTGATGACCAATTGCACCAATTTCCACTTATTACTTCAGACTTTTCACTCCTTTTATGTTAGTTACTTTCTCCTTACAAATGTAAGGAGGAAAGATTTATATTAGCTCATTATTTATAGAGGCTGGCTCCCAGGCAGAGCAGCATGGCAGAGGAGAAATAGCTTGTGGCATAGTAGCAGAAAACAGCGAGAGGGATCAAGAGAAAAGGAGGGAGTAAGACCCTTCTAGGCCATGATCTCAATGACCCACTTTCTTCACCAGGATTGTCTTCAAACATCATATTTAGCTCTAAACTCATCAGTCAACTAATCCACTGATAAGTATACATCCCGTATCTAATCACCTCCCATAACCCCCACCTGCATGACCAAGAGACATTGAGGAGACATCATGGTTAGACATAAGAGCCATTGAGGAGACATATATGGTTAGACATAAACCATAACACCTTCTTGGGACAACAGTAAGTTTGGTAGCAGACAGATAAGAAAATTGAGGTCCAGAGAAGGTCTAGGACTTGTACAAGTTTCCTGGTTCTGTGTGTTTTACTGTTTGTAATATTTTATAGTTTTTGAACAAATTCCCTGCTTATGTTTAACATATATTTCTTTTATCTATTTTAAATGACTCTCTTCCCAGTGACAATGCCTTCTGAGAAATATATTCAAGGGTTTTCCCTTAGCAACTAACGTCCTGTAGAAATCCTGTGGTGATGGATCACTTGACATGTGCTAACTGCTTTGCTAGATCCTTTAACAGTATGTTTCCTTTGACAGTCACACCGTTATCCTTCGTTTTTGACAGGCTAACCTCTCCTTTTATTAGTTAAACTAAATGAACTTTCAAAGGTCATGTAACTAACTTAGAGAGCCAAAATTCAAAACCAGAACTGAGTTCAAATTAATGAGACTTCATAAAATGGTGGACTTGCACCCGGTAATGATTGAGGCTACACTCCATATATACTCATGGTCTTCCTACTAGAATTTTTCTGTTTTGGTTTATCTTATGACTTATGCAGGAATAATTTTTATCAACTAGATTTTTAAAACACTAACATCCTTATACAACTGTAAAAGCTTTTCTTGTCACATGAGCTACATAGAATGCTTAAGAGCAGTAAGTAGTCAGATGTTTAGTTTTGAAATATGTTTACCCCGACAATGACTTAAAGCCCTTATTTCACAAGCGGTGCTCTTTAAGACTCTGAATAGTGCATATCTGTAATCTAGCCAGGTCTGAAACTTTACTGAGTTGGTGTTCTGGGACTCAGGGAACAAGTTGATCAGGGAGAAGTTTTACAGGAAAATAGGTCTTGCTGAGGGTAATACAAATTATGAATATGTGCCCAAGTCCATTGAGTTGCAGAGGAAGGTCTAGCTGAATGTAAAAAGTGAGGTTGAAGTGACTCAGGAAGCCATTAGGGGAAATATGATCTGTAGCTCAGACAGTACAAGGAGACAATTTTATTAGCTATATGGTTTCTCAGCATGTCCATTGTTTTCTCATGAGATATATTTAGAAAGATATCTACTAAAATATTATACATTAGCAAATATTAAACAAAAGGTAAAAATGGGCCATATACAGATAACATTATAAACAAAATACTTTAATTATTTGAAAACAAATGAAGATAACATTCATATGTATCTTGCTTAATGGTAGACAAAAACACTAAGTTAAAGAGATTCCAGATTCTATTTGCCAGAGTTGGAAAATAAAGGCAGATACAGACACTGCCACAGAAGAGTGATGGGCTCCTCCCCTTGGACCATACAATTAAAGCTCAGCTCTATTCACAGGACAGATGAGCCATGGTGAACAGCCAGTGTCTGTTTAGGATGCTGCCTGGGCTAAGGCGCAGCTGTGTATGTGTCTGTATGTGCATGTGCATGTGTATGTGTGTATGTGCATGTGTGTGTATATATGTGTATGTGCATGTGTGTATGTTTGTGTGTGTATGTGTGATAACTTCTCATTTGAGAAGGAAGCTGGCCCTTTGTTTTCCTTTTAGGTTTTCTTCCAGGACAAATTACTAGACCTAATGCAGTCAGAGTAGGTCAAGAGTATTGACACCCTGATGCTGTGTCTTCAAAGAGGCCAAGTGATGGCAGTGCTTCTCATTGGAGGAGGCAGCATTGGAAGGGAAATTAGTCTCCTTGTGTCTTAAGCATTAATCTTTTCTTGAACAGCTTCAGTTTAGTAGTATTTGATTTGACTTAATTTGATTAATTTAAATGGACTTACAGCAGCTTAGCAAACATTATAAATGACTTGCTGCTGAATGGTAGGATGTTAACTGAAAGTCAGCCTAATCCAGTAACTTTAGAATCAAGGTAAGATTCAAGTGAGAAGGACATGGTTTGGCATTTACAGGCTTTGGAGAGGAAGGGATGTCTCTGTGGGCTGACTTTAACAACATTATGCTGGGCATTTTACAGGAAGATCACTCAGCACTGAAGAGGCATATGTTGAAAATATACTGGGGGCAAATTGGACATTAGTATACGAAAATGAAGTTTGTAGAAAGCAGCTTAGATAATCCTGGAAGTTATGGAAGAGGACTTCCCAGGAGCCATGAGGTTGAGGAAGATAGCCAATAGTCTGTAAGAACCAAAACTCATACTAGGAGGTCATCTGTTGATTGTTCAAGGAGTAACAACTAGAACTTAAACTTCTTATAAGCTGGAGTGAAGCCACACAGACCACTGATAGTATAAGTGAGATACTGGTGTTGAACTGTGATGATTTGTCTTCAGATTGCAAGGTCAGTGTGTAGTAGTTTCTCGTAAAGCTTACAGGTAGCAAAAAGTTTCTAGATTTCTTGGTTCTCTATCCTCTCTATGTTGAGTTGACAGTTTTCCAGCTAAGTATCCTTTTTTATCTCACTTCATGATAACTGATAATTCATTTTAGATACTGTAGAACACAGAGACTGGAAACGAGGGGATTTATGCAAAAAAAGAATCATGTATTATGATTAGCTGTCTGAGAAATATAAATGATTAAAAGTTCAGTGCACATAGCAGCCAGTGGCAATTAGAGAGCTTTAAGGAGACATAAGGATCACTGGTGGAATTTATCAACAACATTAATGATGTGTTTGAGATGGAGCCTAGGTCTTATTGCCCTGTGGCACCCTATAATAATTCTATTCTTCAATAAATATTTATTAGAGTAAATTTGGGTGCAAGTGTGCCAAATACAATAGTTATTCTCAGGGAGCCATGCTCTATGTTGATTTATTCTTGGAAAACTACAGGTCCTATTTGACCACTTCATAAGGACAACTACTCCAGCCTCACAGAGCCAGAGAACTGAACTAGAAAGGTATAGATAGCTGCAATATAAAGAGGCGGTTGCTCTCTAATTGGCTGGCACAAGTTTCATGCCGGAAGGAGGGAGTATTCTCCATTACTTCTCTGTGCAAAAAGGACCAAACACATGGCCAAGTGGAAGGATAAGCCAAGCTTGGCTTCATACTGAATTAGATTTCTGATGTGTGCTATGCATGTGTCTATTTGAGGAGAAGAATGGCCTGTTGGTAGAAAAGCTTTCCATAAGGCACAAAGTCAGAGGAAAGAACTATGAAGAGATTGAAACTATAAGAGAATGGATTTGCCATACAATAGTTTAAAAGCAGTGGATAAAATGGTTGATTGAGAAGAAATAATTTTCAAGCATGAGTCTATCAAGTGGAGAGAATACCTCATCTAAGGTAATTTAGAATAGGACCAGTAAAATATAATGATGGTGGTCTATAATTACAAGTTAGCTCATTCTAAAATTTCTAAACCATTAGCTCCTGATAACTGTTGGACAGTGGAGAATTTCACCTCTCTGGAATAAGTCATATACAACTGAATACATTGTGCCTTAAAGGAAGTTAAATCCTGATACTAGGCGAGCTGTGTTACAAGCCTAGGGAGCTGCTTATGAGTTATAAAATCTAAATACTTTTCATGAAGGTTCTTCTCACACTTTTACCCATGATTGGCTTATCTTTGAGAGTCAGGTTCTCTGGATACAATAGGTAAGGAAGAAAAATGTGTGAAAGAGTTTAAGATGACTTATACATACTTACTTTGAAAGAGGCTGTGTCTGAACTACTCTCTTTTCACTTCCTTTCCCAACATCCTTGGCTTCCACATGGATTTTTTTTTAAAAAATTTCTTTCTTCTACAAGTTTTAATCTTCTTCTTCTAGGATTTCAAATCACATCACTTAAACATCAATTAAATGACACCCATGATGTGAGGCATCACACATTCAAACATGAGCTAACTGCAATTGCTTGCCATTGTGAAACTTGCAGCCAATAGGAAACACATATAAACAAAGGAGTTTAATATAATATGATCGTTATAAATTAAATGTGCATTAATTCTACACATCCATCCATATATCAATCCAGACATGCAACACACATTTATTTATTACCTTTAAATTAAAAGTAACATTTTTTTTGCAGTGCTGGTGATTGAGTTAGGACCTCGTACATGCTAGGGAAGCTCTCTACCACTGAGCTGCACCCCTGCCTCGATACACAGTTATTGAGTTCCATTTTTGTACCAGGTACTAGAAATGCATGCAGAGTAAACAGGACTAATAATGACCCAGCCATCACAGAGCTGATGTTTCAATTAATTAAGGAAATTATGGTGAATGAAGAAGTGTCTTGGGTAGGCCACAAAGTGGAGGTGACATATTAAATCTCTTTAGGACAGGAAACATTAAATTGGTAAATGAAATAAAGATGCTCAACATAGGAAAGAGAATGGGGAAAGCATGGAGACACAGTAAGTCATGGCATGTTTGGGGATGGGCAGTGAACAGCAAAGAGTGGTGATTTGCAAAGTGTCTATGGAATGCTGGCTCTGTAATTTATTAAAAGCTCCATAAGCAAAAACTTTTATGAAAATAGCAGCGTTGGAAAAATACCAGTTAAAAAGAAGTTGAATGAGTTTATTTAATTTCTCATTGCCTTTAATGTGGCAAAGAGAATGTACCTTAAGAGAGGCCATTGACTTGCAATTTTAATGGATTATTTCACCTTTGTTTTGGCACAGCCTTCAGGCTTACCCTTAAGTAGAACATATCTTTGAATAATGCCACACAGACAAATAGGCTGGTCTAGCACACAGATGGAGATAAATGGGTAGGTTTGAGTTATGCTCTGGAAGGTTTTGGAGAGTAGAAAGTCAACTCTATTGACTAGACTGGGATCAAGGAAGAATATAATCAATTTTTGTGTTATTATTTTTCTTCAAATGAAATATGTTTGCTATATAAAAATATATAATCCTGCAATATCCTGTATAAAGAAGTGAGGAAAACAATATACAGTACATTAAAGAATATACAGGAAATGATATAATAGATATTCCTATGCCCTCATTTGAAATGTATCAGCTTTTATTATTTTGACATACATGGTTTAGATCACATTTTAAAGAGCTTAGTATATTTCTTTTTTTTTGAGTTTTTATTTTTTTATTTTTTTCATTAAGTTTATCAGTACATTTTAGGTATACAATACAGTTACATTCATCATTGGAATCTTGTACCTTTAGATGATGTATCTTGGTTCTTATTTTTCACCCATTCCCCTCTGCCCTCCTTTCACCCCCTTCACCCTTCCCTAATTACACACTTTGTTTCCTTTTTTTTTCCTTTTCTCATATTTTCTTTTCCCTTCTTTTCTTTGCCCTACCCCTCCCACTTCCCCTGTTCCTTTAGTCCTTTTCTTCCTATTGCACAGTATGAATTATACATTTTGGGGGGCGGGTACCAGAGATTGAACTCGGGACCTTGTGCTTGCCAAGCAGGCACTGGAACCACTGAGCTAAATCCCCAGCTCCTAGACATTTTGATATTTATTTACACTTTTAGTTTTTCACACCAGAGAAACTATTTGGTATTTACACATGTGTATCCTATTTATTTCACTTAAGAGTATGGCCTCAATGTGCATCCACTTAGCTATAAATGTCTCTAGTTTCTTATTCTTTATGGCTGAGTAGTACTCCATTTTATAGAAAAGCTGCATCTTCTTTATCCAGTCTCCAGTTGATAGGCATTTGGGCTGCTTCCAAGTTTTAGTTATTACAAACTGTGCCTCTATAAACATGGGTGAGATTATATCACATATATCACCCATGTTTATAGTGCTTTGTATATTTCTATCATTAAATATACAAATCTAAAAAAATTTCAGCACAAACAAAAATTAAGGTTTAGAATGTTTTTTATAATACCACATGTAAAGTCAAAAATAAGAGCAAAAATTCCTACGAAGTGTTAATGGATCCATAAATATATAGTAACATCCAAAAATGTTCCTGAGCAGTATAAACACCAAATGAAAGAATGAAAATTTCTCTAAAGACAATGAGAGGGAAAGATCTCCCATTGTTCCCGCAATACTTAGTTTCTCAATAATAAAAAAAAAAATAGCATTTGAAAATAGCAATTTGAAATGATTGTCTTCCATTTCCCTGGAAACAGAATGTGAGACAGAAAAATTATGTGCCCTTGGGAATAATTCATAGAAAAGAAGATATCAGGTAAGAAGAGTTGGAGAGAAGGAAAAGCAACTATAATTAACTGTAACAAAAGCTAGATGAAAGCCAATTCTGTAACAGAAGTACCACCTGCTTCCACAGGGAATGCTTAACTGATTTAGATTCTGAAATTGAATCAAGAACAGTACATCTAGGACCCTTGCCTGGACCAATCATAGGCTTCCAGAGGGAAATTTGGGGCAAGGCAACTTTCTTTTGCCAGGAGACATTACTAGAGGTTACACAGCTATGAGCTATCTGCTGCCGGCAGGATCAGCTGTTGTGAAAAAAGACAAATTTATGTTGTTTGCTGCAGTATTCACTACAGTGACTATCTTGTACCATTTTATTATTGTTTATTTGTTTCTTAGTGCACTAAAACAAGTTGTCAGGGGCAATGCTTCTTTGCACTTTTATAAGAAAAGTCCTAACAGCAGGTGGCCCAGTTGAAGCCATTTATTGCTCTGAAAATGTCTCAACTACAACAGTGAAGGAGAAAACTATTTTAAATTCTGCTCTTAGAATTTGTTAGTAGTTTAACATTACTGACTTGAGCAGTAATCTGTTGTGGTTTATACATATGTACACACACACACACACACACACACACACACACACAAACACACATACACAGCAGTATTGCCTTTACATGACCTGGCTGCTTTTCTACTATAGGGACATACATATCCATCTGAGTGACACGAAGAGCTTCTCTTTTTTTTTCATTAAATTCTTTTATTGGTACATTTTAGGTATACAATACATTTACATTTATCTTTGGGTGCTTGTACCTGTACACGATGTATCTTGGTTCTTATTTTTTCCCCATTACCTGTGCACCTGTCACCACTCCACCCTTCCCTATTTACATAGTTTCCATTTTTTTTCTTTTTGCATAATTTTTCCTTTCCATTCTTTCCTTTCCCCATCCCTTCCCACAAACCCTACCCCTTTGGACCTTTTCCTATTTCAAAATATCAATTATTAGTTATTAATCCTTTTAATCCTTATTTATACTCTGTTTCTTACACTAGAGAAACTATTCGGTATTTACACGTGTGTATTATTTATTTCACTTAAGAGCATGGCCTCAATATGCATCCATTTAGCTATAAATGACTCTAGTTTCTCATTCTTTATGGCTGAGTAGTACTCCATTTTATA
>NW_004624841.1:3984505-3998539 GCF_000247695.1 Heterocephalus glaber | reverse complement strand
TCTTACCTTGTCTGGTGGCTTCCCTCTGTTGAGCCTCATGAAGTTGTGACCTTTATTGCCTTTTTCTAGATTATTGCTTGGAATTGTTTGGAGTGCTGGTTTGGTGTTCATGAAATTTCTCAGGTGTTCTTTGTCATGGAAGTATCTAATTTCCCCATCGATTTTGAAAGATAATTTTGCAGGATACAACAGTCTAGGTTGGAGGTTATGTTATTTTAGGGCTTGAAATACTTCACTCCAGGCTCTCCTGGATTTGAGGGTTTGTGCTGAGAATTGTGCCATGATATTGATGGGCCTTCCTTTATAGGTGATCTGTTTCTTTTCTCTAACTGCCTGTAGGATTTTGTTCTTCTGTTGGGTTTCTGGGATCTTGACTATTATATGTCTAGGTGTAGTTATTTTTGGTCATGGCTGGCTGGAGTTCTATATGCCTCACTTATCTGTACGTCCAATTCTCTACCTGTGTCTCGGAAGTTTTCTAATATTACTTCTGTGAACAGTTTTTTATTTCAATTGTACTTTCTCCTGTTTTTTCATGGACTCCTATCAGTCTTATGTTATTCTTCTTTGCATCATCTAGTAGCTGTTGAATTGAGTTCTCATGGTCCCTTACTATTTTTTAGAAATCTCTGTTTTCATTGTCCTTAGCCGCAATTCTGTCTTCTATATCTGATATTCTATCTTCAGGTTCTCTTAATCTGCTCTGCATGCTTTCAATGGAGATTTTAATGTCGTAAATATCAGTTTGAATCTGTTTCATGGATTCCATTTCTTTTTTATGTTGGACCATCATGGTTTCCATTTCTTTCTTATGCTGGGCATTGCGGGCTTCCAGCATGTTTCTGAGTTCATCTATTTTTTTTTTTATCAGTTTCAGTTCTAGAGCCTCTAATCATGTCTTTCACCCTGCTCACCATCTCTGTAGTTATCTGGGAGATTATTTATGCTTTGAATTTTTCTAGAGCCTCATTTGTCTGTTTTGTTACTTCCTGTGCTATTAGTTCTGGTGTCCAGGTTTTTGGTTATCAGACTTTTGCACCTCATTTCCCCCAGAAATTGCCTTTTGTGTAGTGAAAGTCTGGGATTGTGACTTGCTTAAATGCCTTCTCATTTTTGTTTTTGGAACTGTCCCTGGTTTAATTCCTGGGTTGATATTATGAAGTTGTTTATTGTAAGTATTTTTGTTGATCTATTTAAAACCCTTATGGAATGATTTCTTCTCAGAGGTGTCTTCCAGATATAGCTGGTCTTTAGGTTTTGAGTCTCCAATGATTCTGAGATTATTTCATTTTCATTATACCAGGAAGGAAAACTGTTTAGATCAATCACAGCACCTTAGCCCAAGTCATACAATCAGCAACACTATAACATCAAATACCTTTTAAACAATGACAATTTGTGGTAGTTATTAATCTATAACCTTTAAAAAATAAAGGACCTCCTTCAAGGTGTGTCTCTGCTGTCACAATAGACAACATTTGCAGTAGAGTGCAGTTATAAGTCAATAAGTCTCATTAAGCTAGTCCCAGACCCATGAGATTCAGGCAGATTTCTGGTTTCTAGTCCCAAGTTGAGCTCCCTGTCCTCCTGCAGGGTTGCACTTTGCAAGTTTCTACTGCAGGTTTCAGCTGCTTTTCCCCTGAAGAAATTCCAGTTTCCAATGGGAGCTGATGATCCCTCCAGCTTACCAATCATGGTGGTCTGATGTACCTTTATTGCAGAGATTCTCTTCACTTTTCCAGTGGGCTTGTTTTCATCAGGGAGCCTGAGACAAGCATTCTCTCTGTTGTTCACTTCTGGAGCTCAGGACAATGTCTTTTAAGTCCCTCTGTACCTCTGCAGTGTGTAACCAAGTAGCCTGTCCTGGTGGCCAGTGTCAAGCCTGTCCTGGTGGCTGGTGGCAAGCTGGTGGAGCAAGTCGAAGCAAGCAGGCTCCAGTCAGCCTCCAACCGCTTGGCCCCCAAGAGCTTCTTGCCTGATGTTGACATGTATTTAACTGTACATCTTTTATTAGTGATCTTAAATTTTTGTTTCATATCCTTTGCTAAGTAAGTCTAGTTTGAGGACTCTCCACAAATCTGAAAAAGGCAAACAATCTTTATAATTAGATCCAGAAAGAGAGGTATACATAACCATGAAAATATATATATAAATAATATAGAGATGGCTAAAAGTTTGGCAATGCATACACATGTACTATTCTTTTGACTCTTGTTTGTTAGGTTTCTCTTCTTTCTTACTGATGTGTACTTTTCCATAGATCTCATGTTTTTTGTCTAAAATACAATTACTTTGATGAGGTGATATCAATCCAAATATGCTAGGTGTTTGTTCAAACACTGGGGAGATTAATTTCCTTTCATTTTCACTATTCTATAGCTTCTGATAGCTTCTTTTGATCAAACTTGTTTTGTACAAACTTTTAGACTGAGAGTTCTGAAATCCAGAACAGGAGAGCTGAATGAAAAGGCTTTGTGGACAGTGAGGGCATTTGCTTATACTTTGTCATTCTCCTTTGAAAAGTCCTTAAGCTGGGAAGATATTTCTACAGTTTTGCTTAACTCTGTGTCTCCACTGGTCCATTGCTGCCACAACCTGTGAAAAAAATTCCAGTACAGCTTCCTGAGTCTGGTGATGCAGCACCCATGCTGAACTGCCCCACAGGAACTGAGCACCCATGTTACTCACCAAGTGTGCCCAGAGGAATTTCAATTGCTTGTCATTCAGTCTCCCTGCCCTTTCCTTTAGCTCTTGCCTCTCCAGATTAAAAACTCTACCAAGGCCAGGGATTTAGCTCAGTGCTTCCAGTGCCTGCTTTGCAAGTGCAAGATCTCAAGTTCGATCTCTGGTACCAAAAAATAACTGTATCAAGATTTTCCAACTCTCTCCTTTATTTAGTTTCTGGTGTATTGGAGATGAAAGGAGACTGGTTAAAGATATCCCTCCATCAGATCTTTGTTATATATTGAGAAATATTTGAATATTGTGTACAATATTATGTCACTGATGGCATAAAATGTCTCTTTTAAATATTAATGAAATTTAATGGGGATGGGTGAAGGAAGCATCTGATAAGATACTTTCTTTATTTTTCATCCTACAATACAGATTTTAAATGGGAACCCTCCACCCCTTTACCTGCCATGTAAACCAAATAATTTTCAAAGTATCATCATAAATGGAAATGTTAAATTAAATATCCACAATTTGTATTTTACTGAAGAAAACATAATATTGTAAAGAAAAGAAGAAAATGGTCCTTTAGGGACTTGCATTAATAACTGCACTGATAATGTGCAATTATCTTTTTTTATGAAAACCAATTTGTAGACCAATATTTTGAATATGGTAGACATGGAAAGATAAATAAAAAAGTCATTTTGTGATAATTCATTATTACTATTGGCTAATTTAACATTTCATTTTGTATTTTGAATATTTTTAATTTATTTGTGTCAAATATCAAATTAGCCCTCTTCTATGTTGACTTAATAAGCAATGAATAAATTATTATATAAGGATTTCAGTTTCCATAATCTCAGTATTCAAATGTAAGTTCACGCTTTGATATAGCCTTTATTTTTCATTTAGTAGATACTAGGTGATCCAGATGGGCATTTATTTATAATTGCAAACATCTGCATACATTAACTAACAAAATTATTTAGTCTCACCAGATGTATGTTTGAAAACTGTATGAATGCATCTTTCTTTGATTTTCTGGTAAAATTTAATAATTATAATGATGATAAAAATTTGAATTTTGTTTCTTAAACATTTGCTGTGAACCAATACCATGGCAGAAGCTTTGCACACACAGATGCTCCTTGACCTACAATAAAGTCACATCCTGATGAACTTATTTTAGGTTCCAATTATCATAAGGTAGACATGCTACTATGTATCATATATCAACACAGTGCACTTCCCCATTCTCCTCTCTCAAGACTGTTTCTGTTGAATGTCTAACCACCATAAAACAAACCAACACTGCACCTCAATAGCATATTATCCACCAGGAAAAATTTGTGGTGATAACTTTATTACATTAAGCTTAGACAGCTGCTATTTGTCTTTACTGAAATAAACATATATTCTGGACATGGATGTTCCTTTCTTGCCCATAGGGTCTCAGCTAGCATGCTACTCTAAAGTATTTAGATTATGAGTGCTGATTGAAATATACAGTGAATATTTACATAAAAAATACCTATTACAGTAAAAGTACATTGCCATTAATTCCCCTCAAAATCCTCCCCCTCCTTTTGGACACACTTACCCTATTATTCTTGTGACTTTGTCAAGCAGTTCTACACATCCTCTTTCAACGGTCTCTTGATAGGCTATGACAAAATATATGGTGAATGTTGTTTCAAAGTGCCACCTAAAGAAAGGCAGGCTGGTAGAAACATTACAGTGTGTTTCTGTCAAACATGCTTACCAGATCAGTCACTGTGTGACTTCTGGCTCTTCCCTAAAATCAAAATGATGAAGAAAGGTAAACACTTTGCATCAATTCAGGACACCTGGCAACCATGACAGTGCAACTAAAGACATTTCAAGAAAGAGGAAATTACTTCAGAAAATCACAAGAACAATGGCCTATGTGTATTTGAAGCAAGGAGGACTATTTCAAGGGGGACTGGTGGCAATGTGTCTTACTGTAATAAGTTTAAAAATTGGAAACATTCACCATATTTTTTAATCAGACCTCTTATTTGGTGTATCAACCAAAGAATCACACATACCAGCAAAACAATAGACCCCCAAAACTTAACTTGACACCATGAGATGGATCAGTGTGCATATGGTCATAGGTGTCCTATCACAGTGCCGAAGCTGCTGCCCTGAGAGTGTAGGCAATTAACCTTGTAAAGCTCCTGCTGCAATCCCAACATGGGAATGGCAACATGTGAAGGTCGTAACAGATCAATCCAAGAAACCAGTGATAAAATAGGAGTATCTCTAATAATTGTTACTTCTAATAATCTATCTACACAAGCTGAGTCTCCATTCTCTGCTATCTTAAGCTCTGGGGGTTTAGAACCTCCTGGTTCCATTTCAGTAACACATGAGGGCCCAGAATTGGAATCCCATTCAACTTTATCTTCAGTCTTTTATGTACTCACTTTGGTTTCATTGTGTCAAGAGGCAAGAGACAAAGAAGTCAACATTCTGCCAAGTGTAATTCATCCTGAGTATCAGCAGATAGCAGAGATGACAGGGACAGGGAAGAATAAATTCAGCAGCCAGACAATTCATTTAAAGGTCTTTTGATATTCCTTTATCAATATATAGCAATCATGCGTATAGCAGCCATGACCTGGAAGGAGCTCTGAGGTATGAGCATAAGGCTCACCCTGTCACTTACTCTACCTGGAACAGCAGAAGTGCCACTCAAGCATACACAGTATGAAATAGATGCCACTGAGGGAGGGAGGAAGGTAATGGGTATAATTTGTGGCATCAAAACCTGCTAAGCAGTCTTCTTTTAAACTTCTAAGGAAAAAAGCTGGACCAGACTTGTGATGACTCAAATCCCATTCCCCAGAGATATATCCAAAATTTCAAGGATACAAATAAATGTCCCCAGAGCAAAGCCCTGGTGTCAATATCCCTATTATGATGGATTTCAAGGTATTAATAATTTTATAACAAAGTCACAAGGTTCTTTGATTTCAGAATTTGGTTTTCTTGAACCAACGTACACAGGTTGCAGTACTTCAGTGGCTTATAGGTCTGCATTCCTCCCGCTGTAGACAGGCTGTATCCAGGGACAACAGTAGGCCCCATTTCTCCACAGTTTCACTTCCAGATGCATCAGTTGCCTAAAATTAACCATGGTCTGAAACCAGGAAATAGAAAATTCCAGAACTACATAATGATAAGCTGTAAATTTCACACTATTCTGAGAAGTCTGATAATATCTCAGGCTTACTGAGATGCCCTGGAGATGCCTCACTGTGCCCTGGACATGAACTGCTCCTTAGTGCAGTGAATCCACATTGCAAAGGCTACATGCCTGGGAGTAAGTTGACGTCCCTCCTGGTTATCATGCTGACTGTTGCTTATCACAGTCACTGTCTGTGCTTCAGTAACAGAGTGATTCTGGCTTAAAGCTGCTCCACCGCCTCACTTAGGCATTTAATTGTCTCGTGTCATCCTAAGAAGAAAGGTAAGTACAGCAAAATAAGATATTTTGAGAGAGAAACCGCTACATTCACATAACTTTCACTAATATATATTGCCACTGTTGCTCTATTTTATTATCATTGCAGTGAAGTGCTTTCTGTGACTAATTTAAAAATTAAATTTTGTTATAACTGGATGTAGAAAAAATATAGTGTATGTAGGGGTTGGTATAATCCACAGTTGCAGGCACCTGTCCCATAAAATAAGCGGGAGTGCTACCATCAGTCCAGGAGTGCTGGTGCAAATGTGAGGTCTCATTCAGCTCCCAAACACTTCTGCTACATATCTTCCCAGTTCAGCTTCTTCTGCCCAACCTTGACTCCTCTTTACAAATATATGCACCTCAACTTAACCAGGATCACATCCGGGTAGTGCTGGGAAATAATATCAAAAGATTAATGCTGAGTGTCATAATCCTCAATGCTGGATGCTCAAAAAATCAAAATCACTGAAGTCTAAAATCCTAAGAAATCAAAATCCTCAAAATATAACTGGATAACATATTATTTCTGATTTTTAGTGTTTATTTTATTTTATTTTATTAATACATGTTTATGGTACATGAAGTTTACATTTAGCTTGAAAACAGGTAGTTTAAATAATTTTTTAAAATTCTTTTTCTTATTATTAAATAACTATTATCAAACACACACACATACAAAAATTAAAACCACTCAAAGAAGAACAATGCAAGGAGAAAAAAACTACAATAATATTAAAATACAGTAGAACTCAACCAAAACAGAACTGAAAAGCACTTAAACATCTTTCCGTATAACTTAAAAAAGCATCTCAAGCACAAGCAAGACACCAGAAGATGTGATTTGTTTCAGAAAGGTCCCCCAAAACCAACATTGAACAAATAATAATCTGGAAAAAAAAACTCCAGTTAGCAGACTCCACATAAGCCAAACTTCTCCCTAATTTAAATTTTGATACAGTCATATGACACGTGATGGAAACACAGTCGGAGCAATATGTTATTAGGCCATTTCATCCGTGTTTATCCATAATCACATTTTCAGTTTCTCACACTAGAGAAACTATTCAGTATTTACACGTGTGTCCTATTTATTTCACGTAAGAGTATGGCCTCAATGTGCATCCATTTAGCTATAAATGTCTCTAGTTTCTCATTCTTTATGGCTGAGTAGTACTCCATTTTATAAAAATACCACATCTTTGTCCTGTCTCCAGTTGATGGGCACTTGGGCTGTTTCCAAGCTTTCACTATTACGAACTATGCCGCTATAAGCATGGGTGCACATATATCCTGTGGTATGATTCTTTTAATTATTTTGTGAAGATACCCAGCAGGGGGATAGTTGGGTTGAATGGGAGCTCTACGCCAAGTTCTTTGAGTAATTTAATACTGATTTCCACAGTAGTTGCACCAATCTGCACTCCCACCAACAATGGAGAACAGTTCCTTTCTCCCCACACCATTGCCAGCATTTGCTATTAGATTTCTTAATAGCAGCCATTCTTTCTGGGGTGAGGTGAATCTCAGTGTTCTTTTCATCTGCATCTCTCAAATAACCAGTGATGTTAAACATTTTTTTGTATATTTATTTGAGGCTTTTACTTTTTTGTCTGAGAAAGGTCTGTTCATTTCAGATGCACATTTTTGAATTTTGAATTTGGGGGGTCTGGTGTTTTTCAGTTCTTTATATATTCTAGATAGTAGTACTTTGTCTAAGGTACAGTTGCTGAAAATGTTTTCCCACATTGTAGGTTGTCTCTTAGCTCTGTTGGTGGTTTCTTTTGCAGTGCAGAAGCTTTTTAATAAGATGAGATCTCAGTTGTTGATTCTTTGTGCAAATTCCCTTGCCACTGAGGTTTTGTTCATAAACTCTGTTCCTATAACAATATCTTCAAGAGTTCTACCTATCTTCCAGCAAATTTAGTGTTTCTGTCCTAATAGTTAAATCTTTAATCCACTTTGATCTTAATTTAGTGCATGGTGATAGGCATGGGTCAAGTTTTAATCTTTGGCAGGCTTAAACCCAGTTTTTCCAACACCATTTATTAAATAGACTGTCTTTCCTCCAATGAGGATGGTTGGCTCCTTTGTCAAAGATAAGGTGGCTGAGCATATCTGTAGCTGTTTCTGCATATTTTAATCTATATCGGCTATATAGACTGATCCTCAGGTCTGTTTCTTTGCCAATACCATGCTGTTTTTTATCACAGTAGCTTTGTAGTATAGTTTCAAGTTGGGGATTGTAATACCCTCAGTCACATTTCTGTTGCCTAAAATTTCTTTTGCTATTCTAGGTCTCTTCTGGTTCCAAATAAATTTTTGGATTGTTTTCTTTAGTTCTGTGAAATATTTTATTGGAAATTCAATTGGGATTGCATTAAACCTATATAATAGTTTTGGAAGTATGGCCATTTTCACTATATTTGTTCTTCCTATCAAGGAACAAGGGATGTCTTTAAATTTTCTTATATCGTGCTCCATCTCCTTTTTCAAAGTGCTATAATTTTCAGTGTAGAGGTCTTTTTCTTCCTTTGTTAGCTTGACTCCTAGATATTTCATTTTTTTTGGATGCTATTGTAAAAGGAATTGTTTCCCAAATTTCTCTCTCAGTGAGTCTATTATTTGTATATAAAAAGGCTCTTGCTTTTTGAGTATTGATGTTATGTCCAGCTACTCTACTGAATCTGTCAATTAAGTATAGAAGTCTTTTGGAAGAGTATTTTGGGTCTTCTATGTAAAGTATCATATCATCAGCAAAAATGACAATTTAACTTCTTCCTTTCCTTTTTTTAAATTTCTTTTATTTCTTTCACTTTTGTAATTGCTGTGGCTAATGTTTCAAGAATAATGTTAAACAGGAGTGGAGATGGTGGGTATCCATGTCTTGTTTTTGAATTTAGTGTGAAAGTTTTCAGTGTTTGACCATTTAGTATGATGTTGGCTGTTGGTTTTTCATACATAGCCTTAATCAGATTAAGATAAAGATCTTTTATTCCAAATTTACGTAAGGTATTTTATCATGAATGGGTGTTGGATTTTGTCAAGTGCTTTTCCTACATCTATTGCGATGATCATATGGTTTTTGTCCTTGACTCTGTTAATACAGTGTATTACATTTATTGATTTACAAATGTTGAACTATCCTTGCATCCCTGGGATAAATCTGACTTGGTCAAGGTATAGGATCTTCTTGATGACCCTTTGTATTCTATTTTCCAGTATCTTGTTGAGGACTTTTGCATCTATATTCATTAGGGAGATTGGCCTGTAGTTCTCTTTTTGCATTGGGTCTCTCCCTGGTTTTGGAATCAAAGTAATAATTGCTTCTAGGAATGAATTTGGAAGCCTTGCTTCCCTTTCAATTTCCTGGATGAGTTTAAAGAGTAATGATGATAGTTCTTCTCTTAATGTCTTGTAGAATTCAGCAGTGAGACAATCAGGACCTGGGCTTTTCTTTGTAGGTAATTTCTTTATTACATTTTCAACTTCATTCATTGTAATTGGGGAGTTTAGAATTTCTATATCTTCTTCTTTTAACTTTGGTAATTTGTATGTATCTAGGAATCTGTCCATTTTTTTCTGTGTTTTCCATTTTATCAGAGTACAGGTTCTCGAAGTAAGAACTGATGATGCTAGGGCCGGGGATTTAGCGCAATGGTTTCACCACCTGCTGCGCAAGCACAAGGACCCGAGTTTGATCCCCGGTACCAAAAAAAACCAAACAAACAAACAAAAAAAGAATTGATGATGCTTTGGATTTCTCCTGGATCTGTTGTGATTTCACCTTTTTCATTCTTGGTTGGATGGATTTGAGCCTTTTCTTTCCTTTTATTGATAAGGTTGGCTAAGGGTTTATCTATTTTATTTATTCTTTCAAAAAACCAACACTGATTAATTTTTGTATCATTCTCTTAATCTCCATTGCATTGATTTCTGCTCTTTATAATTTCCTCTCTTGTACAAGCTTTGTGTTTGTTATGCTCTTCTTTTTCTAGGAGCTTGAAGTTCTGCATTAGGTTATTTATTTGAGTTCTCTCTGTTTTCCTAATATGGGCATTAACTGCTGTGAATTTCCTGCACAGAACTGCTTTGATTGCGTCCCATAGATTCCTGTATGTTGTACTGGTATTATCATTTACTCGTAGAAACTGTCTAAATTCTTCTTTAATTTTCTCTGTGACCCACTGGTTGTTCAGGAGGGTGTTATTTAATTTCCATGTGTTGTGGGAGTTTTGCAGTTTCTTATGTCATTGATCTCCAATTTTATTGCACTGTGGTCTGAAAATATACAGGGGATGACTTCAATTCTTTTACATTTACTTAGACATGTCCTATGAGCTAGCATGTGGTCTATTCTGGAGAAGGCCCCATGTGCAGCCGAAAAGAATGTATATTCTGATTTTGTGGGGTAGAACACTCTGTAAACATCTATTAAGTTCATCAATAGCTTGGTTGAATTCTAGAATTTTGTTGTTAATTTTTTGTCTAGATGATCTGTGTAATTGTGATAAAGGGGTATTGAGATCCCCCACTATGATTGTATTAGAGCTTATTTGGTTTTTCATGTCCATTAATATTTGTTTTGTATAGTTAGGGGCATTCATATTTGGTGCATATATATTTATGATTGTCATCTCTTCCTCTTGGACTGTTCCCTTCACAAGGATATAATGACCACCTTTGTCTCTCTTAATTAATTTTAGTTTGAAATCTAGTTTGTCTGCAAATAGAATTACTACCCCTGCTTTTTTCTGGGTTCCTGTGGCATGGAGAACTGTTTTCCATCGTTTAAATTTCAGTCTGTGCATTTCTTTTTGAGTTAGGTGTGTTTCTTATATACAGCATATTGTTGGATTTTGCTTCTTAATCCATTCTGTCAGACTACTTCTTTTGATTGGTGAATTGAGACCATTAACATTGATAGTTTTAATTGATAAATACTGACTCATCTTTGTCATGATGTTTTACTACTGGTGATTCTTTTATTTCTTGCTTGTTCTTTTTTTCCTTTTGCTTTAGATTCTTGCCTTGCCTGGTGGCTTCCCTCTGTTGAGCCTCATGGAATTGTGATCTTCATTGTGATTTTCTAGGATATTGCTTAGGATTGTTTGGAGTGCCTGTTTGGTATTCATGAAATTTCTCAGGTGTTCTTTGTCCTGAAAGTATCTAATTTCCGCATCGATTTTGAAAGATAATTTTTCAGGATACGAAGTCTAGGTTGGAAATTGTTTTCTTTTAGGGCTTGAAATACTTCACTCCAGTCTCTCCTTGACTTGAGGGTTTGTGTTGAAAAATCTGCCATGATTCTGATAGGCTTTCCTTTATAGGTGATTTGTTTCTTTTCTCTAATTGCCTGTAGGATTTTGTTCTTCTGTTAGGTTTCTGGGATCTTAATTACTATGTGTCTAGGTGTAGTTTTTTTTTTTATCATGACTAATTGGAGTTCTATATGCCTCACTTGTCTGAATGTCCAATTCTCCACCTCTGTCTGGGAACTTTTCTACTATTACTTCTGTGAACAGTTTTTTTTATGTCAATTGTATTTTCTCCTGGTTTTTTTGTGGACTCCTATCAGTCTTATGTTATTCTTCCTTGCATCATCTAGCAGCTGCTGGATTGATTTCTTGTGATCCCTTATTATTTTTAAGAAATCTCTGTTTTCACGGTCCTTCACTGCAATCCTGTCTTCTATATCTGATATTTTATCTTCAGATTCTCTTAGTCTGCTCTGCATGTTTTCAATGGAGTTTTTAATCTCCTGAATATCTGTTTGAATCTGTTTCATGGATTCCATTTCTTTCTTATGTTGGGCAATCATGATTTCTATTTCTTTCTTATGCTGGGCATTCATGGCTTCTAACATATTTCTGAGCTCATCTATTTTTCTATCTGTTTCTGTTCTAGAGCCTCTAATTATGTCTTTCATTCTGTTCACCATCTCTGTAGCTACCTGGGAGATTATTTCTGCTTTGAATTTTTCTAGAGCCTCATTTGTCTGTTTTGTTACTTCCTGTACTATCAGTTCAGGGTGTCCAGGTGGTTGATTATACTTTTCCACCTCATTTTCCCCACAAATTGCCTTTTGTGGGGTGGAAGCCTGGGTTTGTGACTTGCTTAAACGTCTTTTCATTTTTGTTTTTGGTACTGTCATTTATAAGTCAATGAGTCCCAGTAAGCCAGTCATAGACCCATGAGATTCAGACAGACTTCTGGCTAAAAGTCCCAAACTGAGCTCCCCATCCTCCCACAGGGCTGAACTCCACAAGGGTCTACTTTAGGTTCTAGCTGTCTTTCCCCTGAAAATAGTTCAGGATCAAAAGTGAGGTGATGATCCCTCCAACTTACCAAGCATGGTGGCCTGGTGTGCCTATATTGCAGAGATTATCTTCACTTTTCCAGTGGGCTTCAGTTTTCATCTGGGAGCCTGAAGGAGGCCCTCTGTCTGCTGTTCACCTGTGCATCTCAGGACAATGGTCCTTATGTCTCCCTGTGCCTCTGTAGTGTGGAAGTGGGTAGCTGCACAGCTAAGAGGCCAGAGGGGGGTGGTGGGGGGAGTGCTGTTGTTATAGGTGCCCCAGTGGCCAAGCCAATGGCCTGTGGGCCTGTGTGTCGGGGGGGGGGATCCTCAGGGTCTCCTGGATGCAAGCAGGCAGGACAAGTGGTGGGGGGCAAGCCAGAGTGAGCAGGGCACAGCTACCCGCGTCTGACCACAAGGCCAAATTGGTCACCAGTGTGCCTGCCTGGGGGGTTGTCCTCATGGTCTCCTGGATGCAAATGGGTGGGTGGCACTGGTTTTTCAGTGGCTGAGCAGTCTTCCTCTGAGGAGGTGTTGGATGTTCAGGAGTCTTTCTTGAATCAACCTCATTAACAACCTTGTTGATGTGTCTGCAATACCCATCAGTCACTGGTGTAACATTGAAGAAGTGTCATCACTACCCTTCCACTCCAGCAGGTAGAGAAAAGTGAGAACTCTGGTAATCAGCCCACCAAACCTGGAGCAAGAAAATCTTTAGACACAAGCTCTTTTCTCTCAAAGAGATGGGCTTGCCTCAGGGCCTATGGAGAAAAGCCCAGTCCAAAGTGTTTTCTTTTTGCTTCCAAGCACATCTGAGACAAGGTCAACCAGTTTCAATAGACCAATTGCTAGAACCCAGTTCTCAAACTCCTTGTCCATGGTTAACCCTACTTTCACCTTGCATCCTTGGAGGCTTTCTAACCCTTCCCTATTGTGTCCCCATACCACCAGATGGCTTCAACTAACCCTTCTGAGGAGTCCTGGGGCATGAACAAAGGCAACACATGCTGAAAAACTTCACAACTTGTGGAACTCAGCTGACCCTGCTTCCAATTTTTAAAAATTCTTTAAAAGACATTTATTTATATTTTAAGAGATGTACTTGAGAAACAATAAAACATGATAGAACACCCCAAAGGCCTCTTGAAACAGTAAGATTGGCAACCAATAATAACATATATTTGCTTACCATGTAGGTTCAATGCAATCTCATTTGAAATCCCAGCAACATACTTCACAGACCTTGAGAAAACAAACCAAAAATTCATTTCGAATGAGAAGAGACCTAGAATAGCAAAAGCAATTCTATGCAACAAAGGCAAGGTAGGAGGTATCACAGTCCCCAACTTGAAACTATACTGCAAAGCCACTGTGATAAAAAAACAGCATGGTACTGGCCAAGAAACAGACCTGAGGAAGAGTGGAACAGATTAGAAAATGCAGAAACAATGCCAGACACACTCAGCCACCTCATCTTAGACAAAAGAGCCGAACACCCTCACTGGAGGAAAGATAGCCTCTTTAATAAATGGTGCTGGAAAAATTGGGTTTCAACTTGCCAAAG
>NW_004624841.1:3935695-3973980 GCF_000247695.1 Heterocephalus glaber | reverse complement strand
TCTCTCTCTCTCTCTCTCTCTCTCTCTCTCTCTCCCCTTTTACCTCTCTCTCTCCCCCCTCTCTCTCTACACACACACCCTTTTTTGATTGTTTATCTGGGGAATTCTGACCACTGCAGTAACGCAGTAACTCAGGAGTGACATACCATTCCTTTGACCATGTTCTATTACTCACAGAGGCAAACTCTGATACCCTGACGCAGTGAGGGAGAAGACTAGACATGGCAGTGAATACCAGATGGCAGTAAGTGTTTGAGCCATCTTGGAGACTGCCTGAATAGCACAAGTATCTCTACAATCTGTTGATACCTGAATTTATACCTATCATGTCTACTTAACTCTCCCTCAAAATGTGGGCTCATCAACCCAACTGCCTCCGGGATATCTATACTAAAATATAAGTAAGCAATTCAATCTTAACATAACTCTTGACTCGCTGCCTATCACTGTCACCTAACCCAGTAGTGGCAAACCGATGGCATGTGCACGGCAGCAGGGTGTTTGTATCATTGAACGCTCTAAAAGGTTCACCATCACTGACCTAACTAACTTGTATGTCCTCCAGTGTTCTCCGGTACAGTTAATAATAGTATCAATCTCTGTACTCCTCAGGACAGGCCTTGATTTCTGCCTTGTTTCCTCCATATGTCTTACATGTCACATCTGTTCCAAGAGCCTGTTAACTCTGCTTTAAAAAACATCCCAATCCAAATGATTCTCCCTTTTTACAGACTTCAAAGATACTACACAATTATAAGCCCTTTAGTTTCACATGTAAAAGAAATCACAGGAAAATATGCACTTTCTCTTCTTTCTGCCTCCATCAAATAGGAATTATGTATCCATGCCACTGCATTTTGGAATGCAATATTTTTAAGCTTTTAAAAGGGTCTGTCTATGGCCCTCACAAAATGATAATATGCCTAATGTGTACCTAGCATGTGGTCAGGGGGAGATGCTGGTGTGGGTACCTTAGTAAGATGTTCCCAATATGGCTCCAGTATAGTCTGATGGTGGATAACAATTTTTGCACAGACTTTTCAGCTTTTCTTAGTTTCAGTCCCTCTTGAACTCTTTGTCAACCACTACTTGGCATTTTGAATAGGAAGGTGTCAGCATTCATCAAATTAAAATGCGCATAAAATGCATTTTAATGTGCAAAATACACTAAAAAGCCTCCCTCCAAAATTATATGACCCAGCTTTACATTGTAATTTTTGCATTAAGACATTTTATCACAATAGAATTACCAACTCTAATTTGTTTATTTCTTTTTCCACCATCAATTAGTCTTGGGCCAGACCAGCAAGTACTTTTTTCTTTCTTAATGGCAAAATGGGAAAATAATTACTAAGATGGGTATGGTTTGGGCCTCTAAGTTTTCAACAAATAGAGTAAAATGTGCCCCTGGCAATCTCTGCATGGGCCATGGGCAAAAAGCCATCAGGAGGTCTTAATGTGATTATGATCTGAGAAGCACCCCTTTTAGGAAATGAATGTTCATATTTTATATTATAGAACAGAAAGGAGATTAAATGATCAGTACTAGAAAGAATGTTGCATTATCTCAACGCTCTTTAAAAAATTTCCTTCTCTGTATAATTTAGCTCAATATATCGGTTATGTATAAAATGTCCTCCGTTGTTAGGTATATTAAAATGACATTTATCATCTCACTGTTCTTGTAAGTCAAGAGTCTTGAGAGAAGTGTGGCTGCTTGAGTCTGGCTCAGGGTTGCTTTTTTGCACTGTATTTGAGCTTTTGGCTGAGCTTATGGTATTGCACTTTGGAGGGAGCGTGTCCAGCTCACTCCAGGGGTATGGACCAGCTCAGCTTCTAATGGGCTGTTGACCGAAGGCCTCAGTTCCTTACTATGTAAGCTCCTTCGTGGGGTTTCTCAAGAAATACATAGACACTTGTTTTCCTGAGAGCAAATGATCCAAAGGAGAGACAAAGAAATCCACCATCTTGTTATAAAGGTCACAGTGACATCGCCTTCATGTGAACTGTAGTCTCTATTCATTAAAAATGGGTCACCCAGTCTGGCCCACAGTCCAGCTATACACAGTGAAGCTCTTCCTCTTGAAGGGAGAAGTAACAGATAATAAGTGATGATATGCTCAAAACCACCACACCAGATAATAATCCATTTTGGGTCATCCCTGGCCCAGGTCCTCTAGCAGTCCGGAGATGTTTGCCAAGTCTTTTCCTGGGCCCAGCAGCTGCTCTGGAGGAGGTGGATTCTTCCTCTAGCTGTGGTGTCTACAAACAATTTAAGCATGGGCTCATTTTGAAACAACAGAAAACTCGTGGAAGGAAAAGGACACCATAGACCTTGTCTTGGAGCCATTTTGAGAGATAACCCCAGAGCCAAACTCTAGTTCAAATACTGGTTTCACTTTTCACTTGTTGTGCAGTGTTGAAAAAAATTAGTCCAACTTATGTTCCTTAAATTTCTAATATGAAGTATGCATATTAAATCTTCTACCTAGTTGTCTGTTGGAAAAATGGCATGTTGTACATATGTGTGTGTGTGTGTGTGTGTGTGTGTATGATGTGAATGAAATATAAAGTGTTTAAATTTTTTAAAATTATTACAGTAAAAACACATTGCCATTAGTCCCTCTCAGAATCCTTGCTTCAAACATTTATCTCATCATTTTTTCCATTTAAGAATTCCTGGAAGTCGTTTGTGACTGTCTTTAGTTGTGTTATCGTGGTTGCCTCAATGTTTTAAATTGATTTAAAACTTTTACCTTTTATGGTCATTTTTATGTTGGAGAAGATCCAGAAGCTGCATGATATATAAGCCATAGAAGATATATATAAGATGAGTAAAGACTCACTGTAATGTTTTTATGAGTCTGCCATGCTATTGGATGGCATTTGGTAGCAGAAATCACAGTATTTTTTTTATCACATCTCATAAAGACATTTGTGAAAGAAGACTCTCAGAAGTGCTTCAGAAAGTGGCAAGAATGATAGGATAAGAACATTTGAAATGAGGGGGACTATTTGAGAAGGATTAATGACAATGTGTCATTTAATGTAATAAAGATTTTTAAAATTTAAATATTGGATTTTTCTTGAACACCCCTCATAAAATGTTTGGAATCTTCCCTGTCAGATAGTAAATCTTTTCAAATTAATATCTTTTCTTTACTAGAATTACTGTTTTTACTGAAATCCTACCTATCCAATAGTCCCAATTCTTGTCTTCAAAGCAGACAGACATTCATCCCACAGACATAAGAACTTGTTTGGACTCTAACGCAGGCACTGGACAGTCAATAATGAATGAATTCTCCCAAACCCCTACCCTTTGGGAGCTTCTATTTATGTGGCTTTTACTCCTAGCATTTACAGTCTTCTCTATAGCTTTACTAAGAAGATGAAGGTAGTGGTTGGGGCTGGAGCTCAGTGGTAGAGCACTTCCTTAGCATGCACGAGGCTCTGGGTTCGATCCCCAGCATCACAAAATGTAAAAGAAAAGACAAATGAGGTTGTGAGAGCAAAGGTGTCATGCAGGGGGGCAGAGTGTCTTGGTCACTGGAATAGCGCTCTGCTGTCCTGTTCTTCTTATTCCTAAGGACATAGTAGAGCAAGATTAGGCTTTTCCACTAACCCAAGGTACCAATAACTCTGCACAAGTCATTTCTCCTTTCTCAGCATGTTTCCTACTTACAAAATGAGAGTGGCAGGGATTGTACTATACTCTTGTGTTGTTTATCTTTTTAAAAGGGTATTCTAGATGGGCCAGGGATTTAGCTCAGTGGCACCACACCTGCCTCACAAGCATAATGTCCCGAGTTTGATTCCTGGTACCAAAAAACAAAGCAAGAGTGTTCTAGAGAAGAGAAGCATTCCTCACAGATGCTTCTGGCATGTTGCAAACACTGTATTGAAATTTTACTTGATTTAAACATGTTTTACTTTATATTTTATTTACTTTCTTGAAACTTACTTAAAAGCCTCATGCCATCTGGTGGACTATACTAAATATTAATACATTATAGACTGTATGGATTAATATTTGTCTTTAATTAATTACTGAAAAATAAAAATGTCATACAGCTAAATGTTTAAAATAGATATCAAGGTTTACTTTGATCTGTTTTATAGATTGTAGTTCTGAATATTTCTTCATAATAGGGGCCTACAAAGTGTCTTTGAAATTCATTTTACAAGTTAATGAGGGTTAAAATTTTGAAGCAATATTACTAGGCAGAATCTGCCTTATGTGTTTTACATGTAGTCATTCATTTAAATGTAAAAACAATCTATGACATTGGAATTCATATCTTTTTTTCAGAAAGTGAGGAGATGAGACTAGAAATATTGATTAAACTACTTAATATTATATGACTTCTAGCAGCAGAGCCAGAATTTTAATTGAGCTCTTAAAATGTTATTTTTAACTATTATACTGTAATTATTTGGGGGTTCTTTTGAGCATCCATATTTATCTCCCTTTCCATCTATCACATGGAAACCAACTTTTCCTATTTAAGGCAGACAACTTTGATGATCTAATTACACTGCAAATGACTTCCAACAAGACATGCCAAATGAATTGTGATTCAAACAATAATATCTTCACGCTTTTCTGGTTCAGTCTAATAATCAGTTGCAAGATAACTTTGGCTTTGTGTTTGTGATTACATCTTTCTTTCACCTTTCCACATGGTCAGTATTTAAGGTCTGTGCCGCACCACTGGATGCAGTTCTACTGCCCTGGCCTCCAGTATCTTCTCATACTTGAGCATCATTTTAATTGTTACCAGGATGACATTTCTAAAGAATAGATACAGTTTACCATTATCCTGGGAAACTCTACATTTATATCCCTCAAATTTGCATTCAAGATCTTTCACAATCTAGTCCCAGGCTTCTTTTTGAAGAATTTTACCATTGTATTCCTTGTACCTTCTCCTCTGGTCTTGCTTTAAACTTTAGACACACAATTATAAAAGTACTATTTTGCATTTGCTGCAGCCTGAAGTAAGGCCAGATGTGGCTTAAGCACAAAGAAATGTGCACTGAAGAAAGCTGTCATGATTATGTATGTTGGTTGTTAAAATTGAATTCCAATTCCTAAATAAACTTTTTCTATATTAAACTGGAGCAGAAAACACAGCATTAAATTATGCTTCAAACCTGTTTAGAGTTTTACTTCATCGACACGCAATTAGTAAATAAGTAAATCAGAGACTTAAACAAATTTGGTAAATATTCCCAAGTCCAAGATTTAAACTATGAATTAATGACTTGTAACCTGAGTGAAATGGCTTCCTAAATTGTAAATGCCACATTTCTTCTTTTCTTTTGCTTGAGCAGCTTACAGTCTAGCAGCACAATTAATAGTTCCTATTTTTGTAAATCATGGGAAAAGCAATATTTTTTCTAGCTCAGTGGGTGGCATTAAGCTAGCAAAACACTCTGCTTAGCATTATGCTGACATCAGTCAATGAAGCCATCAGGCAAATGAAACCGCTTTGGTGATAAGTAGCACAGTAATTGAAAATTGTCACTCTTTTTTCCCTCAGGAAAACCTGAATCTTTCATCTCAATCTTTTTTATATCACCAGGAAGAAATGCATATTTATAAAACAAGAAAAAAGGGACAGTCTGGGTATTATTTTTCTCAGTGAATTATACATAATGAAGAAGAATGGCAAAACAACAATTTAAATTTACAACCCAGTTGGTGCCGTGGCACTGACTGCATAGGTACCTGTCAGTTCTGTTTGGCAAACACATGTGCCAGGGTGTCAAAGAAATCCATTCTGGGGCATTTTGCAGCATTAAAATGGACACATGTGCTTTCTCTTTGCTTTAGAGCCCAGCAGTTACCTGGTAGAGATAAAGATTAGCCACGATCTGAGGTCAATGGATTAGAACCATAAATCAACTGGGGCTGGCCCTGGGCTAGCAAACAGGATGGGATTTACCCTAAAGGATTTGGGAACAGAATTCTGGATCAAGATGGTCAAATGAGCATAAAAATTTCATTTTTTCTCCAAATCACACTGGATCACAAAATTTCAGAAAAAATATAAACCCATAATTGTATCAAAAATGGAAAAAGGTATCATTCAAAGACCAATAAAGGTCTTCTCTTGGCAGAAAGCCCAAGATCCCTATATTATCACTTTGTTTATTTTGCTCTGTTTGCTAATGCACTGTCATCCTTAGAAAGTTGCAGTTTCAAATGTGAATGTAACATCTGGTTTAGCTTCAGTAACATTTCATGCTGCAAATACAAATATAATTTTTTGTACATCAACAAAAAGTCTCAGATTGTCATTCTAATTGAAGGCTGATTTCCTCATTCCAGTTTCTGAATGCCATGATTTTGCCCTAATTTTCTTCTTTTTGTTTTAACCCAGAAAGAAGCATGAACACATGGTTCAAGCATATGAATATATTACACTGTTCTTTCCATTTTGCCACAAGAGGAACTAATCTGTAACTCATCACTTCCTTCATTTGTCAGATTTTGAGTCTAGACAGTAAGTAAAATGTGTCTTTATTCTACATGATCTTATACATGAGAAGTACATTGGGATATGTTATGGCATACTCATTTCTCATCCAGAAAATCAAAATTATAAATTCTGAGAAGATTCACACTGCAAGCTGGGTGTAGTGGCACATCCTTGTAATTCTATCTACTTGGGAAACTGAGGCAGGAGGATCCCAAGTTTGAGGGTAGCCTGGGAAACTCAGGAGACTCTGTCTCAACAAACAAACAAGCAGACACCACCAAAACAACAACAGCAAAGGCATATAAAGGGCTAGGAATGTAGCTTCATAGAAATCTTGTTTAGCATGCACAAGGCTCTGGATTTAATCCCCAGTACCATTAAGAAAAAGGTCATAACAGAGACTTTTGATCACTCTTGCACACTAAAAGTTTATAGCTGCACAGAAAGTTAAAAAAAGTGTACCCTTACATAATGTTTTTGGAGCAAGAGTGAACAGTAGAGTTGGTGTGGACATATGCAACTCATGAGCCATATCTTTTTTATTTTCAGGTAATGAAGCCTTGATTTATTTCATTATCCTTCACACATAGCTGCAAGTTTAGGCAGTGAAATTATTTTTAAAATATCATCCTTGAAAAGAACCCTTTTTGTCTGCGATAGGCTTAGTTGTACAAATAACTCAAAGATATAGTATTGCAAACTTTCCTTTCCTCTATGAATTTCATTTAGTTGGATGAAAGGAAATTAGGTATAAAGAAAGATTAAAAACTGAAGTCATGATTCAAGGAATAGTGAGATGTTCTCCAGTCCTATGGAAATTTAGAAAATGGAGAATACATATTTTGCTAGGTAGTAAGAAAGAGAACAGTACAAATTGGAGTTGAGTTTGGATATTCAATTGATAACCCATGAATGGAGAGAGGCATTTTGCACAGAGAACCCACTGATTAAAGACCTGAGGGTAGGAAAAGCCAATGTACATGAAAGAGTGATTTTCGATCCAACAAGCTGCAACATGCTAGAAAGCTAAGCCTGGTTCACAGGTATGTCCAGATGTTTAGGGAACCTTGGGATTAATCTGGGACATTCAGGCCAAGGTTCCATGAGACAATGGAGCCTTGGGCTTTGATCATTAGCTCTCTACCATTTTCTAGGTATGCCATGACTTGAATAACATTCTGAAACAGTGTTTTAAGTTTCAGGTTCTACATCAGTGGTGGCGAACCTATGACACACATGCCACAGAGGGTTGTTTTATATCACTGAAAGCTCTAAAGGGTTTGCCATCACTCTTCTAGAGCATTCTAATTGGGTTAGGGGTAGTAAAAAGCTTACAACACATAATAGTAGGATCCAAAAAAAAATTATAAATTGAAAATGTCCTATGTCAAAAATGCATTCAATATACCTAAGCTGTAGAGTGGCAGCACGATGCACCTCATCAGTTATTTCCCCTCATGGCTGGTAGCTGACTGAGAGCTGGAGCTCAATGCTGATGTCCAGCATAATGAGGTATCCCAGGCAAAGTACCAAATTCAAAATTTATGAATGGTATTTATTGAATGCAAATTACTTTCTTATCATTGTAAATGTGAAGAAGCATTAAGTCAAGCCATTGCAAATCGGGTAGAGAGATTTCAAGAACAGATCTCTCTCTCTCTCTCTCTCTCTCTCTCTCTCTCTCTCTCTCTCTCCCTCTCCCTCTCTCAGTAGCAGCAAGATACACACTACCATACTCACTGGCAGCTGTTAGTCTGTGCTGGGTTTTATTGCTGAGGAGTGGCAGAATCCAGGTCAGCTTCTCTAATACTCTGCAGAACAGAAGGGGCTGCAGTAACAGCAAGAATTTTGATAAATATTTATAACCAGACAGATTTTCTTAGAAGCCCATTTTTGGAAGTTTGTAGGCATGAGTGTAGTTAAACTAATTCCCTCACTTAAAATACATACCAAACATGGCTTTGGTATAAAATAGGGAATTAAAGGCTCAATTATGAAAAGTTTACCTTTTTTTAGTGTCTAATATCTATATCTATATCCACACAAACCAACTATTTTAACAAACCACTTTTGGATTTTTTTTTCTGTCTTACATATATAAGATTCAAAGCCTGATGTTTTAGAAAAAGCTTTCTTCTGTATATTTTGATGTTTAAATACCTTGCATTCTTGGAAATATTTATTAGAAGGTATTCTGCTTAACTTCTCCAAGTCAATTGTGGATATTTTTTAAAACCTGTGAAAGAAATTACGAGAAATTCCTTAATACTGAACACATGTCAATGTTTAACATCTTACATTAATGTAGAAATTAATTACACTCTTCTTTCTTGCTGTTTTCTTCCGTCCAGCTTTTCAGAAGAGTTTTAGATTAACAGAAAAATTGAGATAATAGTACAGAGAGTTTTCATGTATCTGACATTCAATTTCCCTTCTATTGACATCTTACATTAGGATGGTACATTTTTTACAATTAGTAAGGCAGTATTGATAGGTTATTATTACATAAATTCTTTATTTTTCCCTAAGGCTCTTGCTCTATTCCAGAGCCCTATTCAAGATACCATATTATATGGACTTTCATGTTTCTTTAGCTTTTTCTTTCTTCTTTAGCTATGATAGTTTCTTAGACTTTGCATGTTCTTAATAAGCTGAAAAAATTGAGAAATATTGGTCAGGTATTTGGAGAATATCCTTCTAGTGGCCTTTGTCTGATGTTTCCCTCCTGCTTAGCCAAGGTCATGGTTTTTCCCATGACCACAGAGGTAAAGGCCATATCCATATCAAGGGAACAGTTATCAGGCAACATATTAATATGGATGTTAATCTTGTTCACCTGGCTTGATGTGGTGCTGGTTCGGTTTCTCTGTTATAAAGTCACTATTTTTTTTAAAAATCCCTTTAAATCGCCCACACTGCAGGAGTTGGGAGTTATGGTCCTTGTGCTGAAGGGTGCAGTAACTTAAATAAATTATTGTGAATTCTGCATGCTAGATCTGTCTCTCTTATTTATGGCTTACCCAATCATTTATTTACATCATTATAGATTCATAGTTATATATTTTATACTTTGGTTTATAGCCAATATTACTTTTTAATCTAGATGTTCTAATTGTTCTCACTTTTCCATTGTAAGCTCTTTAATTTTGATTTCTGTGTCTTTATGAAAGGCTCCTCTTATTATTAACTTTCTTCTCTTTTTGAATACTCTCCTGCTCTACAGAGCTCATCTTGTGTATTTCTGGAACCTGTGCCAGGATTACCCATTTATCCAGCAATTCTTGGTTCCTTTTTTTGGAAAATGGTAGTAGAAACCAGTATCACTGAGAAATATGCTTTAAAAGATTGATCCATATCTTTTTGTGGCTTCATACCTCACTGTTTTATGGCTGAGTTATATTCCATTCTAGGAATGAATAACTTTGTTTTCCCATTCATCAAATAAAGGGCCTCTTGGTTATTTAGGATTTTGGGGAACTATAAAGCTGTTATAAAAATTCCCATGTTTTTACATGCCCATCCTTTTTTAAATCAACTGTTTATGTTTCTAGAATTACAACTGCTAGATTACATGTCAGTACTATGTTTTGCTACTTAAGAGACTGATGCAGTGCTTTTACCCAGTGAATAGTATTAAAAAGTGATGGTTTTAAATTTGCTAAGCCTGTTGTGATGATGCTTGCCTGTAATACTAGTTAGTACCCAGGAGCCTGTGGCAAGAGAATCACTGTGAGCTCAAGACCAGCTTGGGCTACATAGTGAGTTTAAGGCCAGCCTGAATTAGGTAACAAAAACCTGCTTCAAACAAAAAATAAAGAAGTAATTAGATCATGAGGACTCTCCTACATAGATTAAGGCCTTTAAAGGGGGATTTTTTTCCCCTAGAGTTTACCCTCCCTTGCTTTTTCATTTTCCTCCTTGTGAGGGTGCATCAACAAGGCCCTCACTGAACACCAGAGGATGCCACCTTGTTGTTGGGCATTTTAGTCTCCAGGGCTAGGTGGGATAAATTCCTATTCTTTACAAATACCCTGTCCCGGGACAAGGACCACCAGGGAACTGTCTCCTGCTGTGACTGAATTGTTTTGCATTCTCACCTGCAATGCATGAGAGTTCCTCCTGCTTTTCATCCTTGGGCAATTTGTATTGTTAGTCATTGCTGGTTTAATTTTAGTCATTCTAATGGGTATGAAGTTACACCTACTTATTTTAATTTATAATTTCCCAATTGCACACTACATGCAGAATCTTTTCATATGGTTATTTTTTGTCTTTTTTTTGGTGATGTGTAAATACATATCTTTTTGCCCATTGCTCTGGTTTGGGGTGAAAGTCCTCCAGTGACCTATGTATGAAAGGCATGGTCCCCTGTGGTGTGATTGGAAGGTGATGAAAATAACAGGTGAGATCTAGTGGGGGTCCTAGGTCACCCAGGACATGCCCTGAAGGGGACTGTGGGATCTCAGACTCTGCTGCATTTCCTGGCTCGCAATAAGCCTGCTTGCTTTGGCATGTAATCACCACGATGTGGACCCTCCTCAGAGGCCCAGACTATGAGGCTGCCTGACCTTGCGAGATAAACCTTTGTTTCTTTCATAAGTAACCCATGTCAGGTATCTCATTACAGAAATACAAATCTTCCTGATGCATACTTTTTTTTTGCATACATTTTTTTAAATGGGGTGTTTTTTCCTTCTTGTTGAGTTTTAAGGGTGTTTTGTATATTTGGACATCCATTTTTTTGGAGATAGATGTTTTACAAATATGTCTTCTGAGTTGATAACTAGCTCTTTCATTCTCTTAGCAGCAAATTTCTCTGAATAAAAGTGTTGAATTTTAATGAATACCAAATTATCAGTGTTTTATTTCATGGATCAAGCTTTGAATATTTAATCCAAAAATATATTGCCAAACCTAAGATCACAGATTTTTCTCATATGTTTTCTTCTATAATTTATACATTTCGTATTTTACATTTATATCTATAATCCATTCTAAGTTAATTTTTGTATTGGATATAAGATTTGTAGTAAGGATAAAGGTTATATTTTTTCAATAGGGAGAAAAAACTGTTCCAGCAACAGTTGTTAAAAATACAATGCTTTCTTCACGGAATTGCTGTGACTCTTTTTCAAAGATCTAATGACTACATTTATGTGTATTATTTCTGGGATATTTATTTTATTCCATTCATCTGTGTATTTATATTCTTGCTTAACAAGAGGCTTTCAGTTACTATAACTGTAAAGCCTTAAAATCAGGTAATATACTTTTTCCAACTTTATTGTTTCATTTAATATTTGTATGTATTTTGCCATTCCAAATAGATTTTAGAATCATTTTGCTAACCTATAAAATAGCTAGCAAGGATATCGATAGAGATCGCTTTGTAGATCCAATTGGGAAGAACTGATATCTCTATTAGTCAACTTTCCTTCTCTGTAACAAATACTAAAGATGGAAAACTTAGAGAATAGATTTACTTTGGTTGTGCAGGTTCCAGCCCATGACTCCTTTGCCTCATTCCCTGTAGGCCTATGATGAGGGAGCACATCATGGTGTGAGAAATGTACAACTGAGCAAAACTGCTCACTTCATCATCAGGAAGTGAAAAGGAGGAAGTGGAAGGAGCTGGATTCCCACAAAATCCTTCAACATCATTCCCTGAAGCCCTCCTGTTAGGGTCCACTTGTTGATGTTTCCACAGCTTCCCAGTAGGTCCATTCTGGGTTCCAAGTCTTTAACACATGGCCTTTGGGGGATGTTCCTGACCCAAACTATTGTGACATCTTAATAATATTGAGTCTCCTAATCTGTGAACACAGAAAAACTCAGGGTCGCTTGTGATTTACTTTGATTTTTCCCATTAGTGTTTCATAGTTTTAAAATACAAGTTCTATATCTATTTTTGACATTTAGATATATCCTTTTTTGTGTTTTTTTAAAATGGCATCTGTTTTAAAAATTACTTTAAATTTAGTTATTCATTGCTAACATACGGGAAGTAAATGAACTTTCGTATGACACTGACTCTTGTGAGTGTCGTAATCTTTTATTATTTCTAAGAGGTTTTGTTGTTCCTTGGGATTTTCTTCCTAGACAATCATGTCATCTATGAATGAAGTCATTTTTATGTCTTTTTTCTCTATCTGTAGAACTTTTATTTCCCTTTCTTGTATTATTTCAGTAGCTAATACATTCAACACAATACGGAAACAGGATAGTGAAAGCAGCCACTCTTGTCTTGATGCTTATTATAGAAAACGCTCAGTTTCCCACCAGTAATTATAGGTTAGCAGTAATTGTTTTGTAGAACTTGATTATCAAGTGGAAGAAATTCTCCTCTGTATTCATACTTTAGTAAGAATTTTATGAATGTAATATTGTGTTAAATTACATCTTTTTTGTCCTTAGACTTTTATATAGAGAGCCAGCCTTGCACACCTAGAATAAATCGCCTTTTGTTCTGATATACATTTTAAAACAGTGATACCTTGGTTTATGAACTTAATTTGTTTTATGATTTTGGGGAAGGTGGCTGCATTTGTGTTTGTGTGAGAAAGATGGTCATGGTTGTGTTTGTCATCGACGTGGAACTATATTCATACTGATATTTTAAACTGTTTAATCTGTCATTGGTTAATGAGGCATATTGAACTCTTCAACTATGACAGATCATTTATTTCTCTTTTATATTTCAGTCAGTTTTTGTTTCATGCATTGTATATTCCTTCCTCAGGTGTATACACATTAAGAATTGTTGCGTCTTTTAGACTTGACCATTTTTTCATTACCTTTGTATGTCTTACATTGTGTATATCTCCCTTTATTTGTGATAATCTTTCTTGTTTGGAAGTCATCTTTATCTGAATTTAATTTACCTATTCCACTTCCCTTTTGAGTACTGTTACAATATTTTTCTCTCTATCACTTTACTTTTAACCTGAAGAAGTCTTTATATTTAAATTGAGTTTCTTACAAACAACATAAAGTTGTCCCTTGTTCTTTTTTTAGTGGATATGTAATACCATTCATAGCTAAATGAGTGTTGCCATAGTTGCATTGTGTCTGCCATATTTGTAACTATTCTGCATTCACTGTCCTTGCTCCCCTCTGATTTTTCATCTGAATTATCTGGCCCAAATTCATCATTTTATATGATCACATTTTCTTTTTCTCATAGCATATCAGTTGCACTTTAAAAAAAATAGTTTCTCCAGAGATCTTAAAATGCATTTATAACTAAAATAAGCTACAACTTCAACTAGCACTACACTGCACATGTAATGCAGTTACTGTTAGGAAAAACAAAAAGAAGAAGCAGAGGTATGAGCCCAACAAGGACAGGTTTATTCTGAAACAAACCTGAGAGGGACCACTGTGGTACTGAAGACCAGGCCAGCTGTTCTCTTACAGTTCATGGAGTCTTTTATTGGGTCACAGGGAGGAAGGAATTCCATGTGAGGGGGTCAAACAATCCATTGGTACAAGGCCTTATACAAATCTGCTTAGAAGTAGGAATGTGTTTCATGTTCCCTGTATCTGTAAACACTAGAGCACTTGAATTCCCACAGTGTCCTAGCTTATGTCTTCCATCATCTTTGGGCTTCCCTAAGAAATTCCTCTAAGTAGAGTTTATATCTTGCAGTTCTTCAGGTGTAATCCCTTCATCATACTGGTAGTGGTGCTAACAGTGTATATGGGCAGAATGTCTTCTATAACCTCATGATTTAAATTCAGTCTTTTAGTGAGACTGAGTCCCTGGGCTTTGACCTTTGCAAGTGTCCCCTTCCAAGTACCTCTTAGGTGCTTAGGAAAAACAGGCTAGAACTGGGGAATTTACCCAGATAGAATAAGATTATGAAGTGATTTTCCTTTGCTAAATTGGCCTTTGTTTTGAAAAAAATCTCTAGGCTTATTTAACCACTATTGCTCTTTCTTTCCTCCTGCCAAATCTTTTTCAGATCTTCACCATAATGGTGAAGTTCCTGGAAGTGAATCCTATAAATCAATAGGTTCTTTTTAAGACCACAATCCCAAGAGGTTTCTCACTCTTTTATAAATAATACTGAGCACCCAAGTCATTCAGTAAAACATCTATGTTCTTCTCTTGTGCAGTTATGGCTCCTGTAGCTTTTCATCTATATCAGCGGATATAAACTGTGTCTGTCTGTGTGAACTTGTCACTCCAGAGTTTAGGGTATTCTTTTGCTCCAAAATCTCAGTTCTTCTAAAGGAAGCTCATTGGTTTTCTGTTTGCTCTGTGGTTTTTTGGTATATGGAGGTATGGGTTTTGGGTGGGTTTTTTGTTTTTGGTACCTCAGATCGAACTCAGGACCTTGTGCTTGCCAGGCAGGATCAGCACCACTGAGCTACATCCCTGGCTGCTTTGTTTTGTTTTGGTACCAAATATGGTAGTGAAAAATTCTGAGCTTCTTACAAGTCAGGACTGAAACCAAAGCTTTTTGTCTAGATATTTTAAATAACCAATTGTTTCAGAATTAGTCTAGAAGTTAGAAAAATTTATGGATCAATGTGTTAGGTAATCAATACCCTGCCCCAGAATTCAACAGGGTTGCCACAACATGACAGAAGCATCCAGAAAAATCTTCTCCAAGGCCTGGAGGAGTCTGACCACCACCATACTGATACTGGGTACTGAAGGCTACCCTGACATCATTTGAGACATTCTCATAGTTGTCACTTCCACTTGGTACATCACCTATCAAGTACTCAAGGCAGACTTGAATTATAATGGATCTTTTTTCTAAGAGTCCAATGCATCATAATGTAAACTTTGAAATGCCAACTTCGTATTAGCCAGAAAGAGATGCTGCACTATGTATGCTGAGTCTCTTTAAGATTTGGGTAAAGATGTGTCTATAGTAAGTAATGACACAAACTAGCACCCAGAAAAAAAGAGCTATTCATTAGAAAATTTAGAATACTTCTCATGGACACTAGAAATGACAAGATTATACAATGAAGCTTTGTTCCAATTATTCCTCTGTTTTAGTGGATTAGGCCTGTCTCTGTCTTAAATGACCTCTCCTGTTATCATTGACACCTTGATTTGCAAAGATTTTTAAGCACACCTGCACTGTGAGGAAAGGCTTGCTTTTCTGCTCTCCCCCTCTGATGCTATCACTAATTGCAAGATGAAGGAAAAGCCACCCGCCCCATCACTTGCATCTCCTTTTCAACTTCTAGTTCTCAAATCAATCTGAGCCAGCAGCTGTGAGGAGGTTGACCCTTCTCAGTTTCACTTGTAGCAAGAGAGCCCTGGTAACATTCCAGGATGAAGTTTTTGAGATTTAAAGACTCACTTTTCTCAACTTAGGACCTTTATTCCAAGAGCAAGGTCATTGTTCATGGGAAAGAATTAAATCATCCAACTACCATTAATGAAATAACTTTATGAAAGCCAAAGTTAGCATTAGAGATTATGGGACTCGGCTCATTCAATTACAGGTTTCTACCAGGATCTCACCTCCTAATTTTGTCAGAAGTGACCGATGCTGTACACTGAGCTATTTGTCCCCACTTTCTTTCTAACCTGTAATTATGTTATTGGAAGCAATCTCTTCCCAGCAAAAAATTTATATGATGAAACAGACTACATTTAGGAGCACCATTCCCAAACTTCCCCTCCTGTTTGATTCCATGAACCACATACTTAACCTGCAAATGATGGGAAGAATGAATTTAATTAAAACTCTCTTGGCATATATCACTAATTAAGAACCAAGATGAGTCCTCATTTTCTCACAAGAGCCAAGGCTAGAAATACTGTAGGAGAAGATGGATTTCACTATGGAAAAGCCTTCTTTGATTTCAATGAAAAATAAAAAAGAATAAAGAAAAGAATCTCCCATTTACTGTGTTCTGCCCAAGTTCTAGATATTTTTATAATTTTCATTTAAATTAACTTCACATATCTAACAATATTTTTACTATATTTCAGATGTTAAAAAACAAGGACCAAAAAAAAAGGGACTGAAAAGTTTTATCTGTGATAATACTAACCCTATTTAGCAAGTTTGCTAGAGTAGATATATAAAGAACATTGTGGAAAGAACAATAAGAGAACCCTTTTTGTTCCAACATATCTGGAACAATTATGAACGTTATTGTGTTAGGCCAAGAAACAATTCACACACACACACACACACACACACACACACACAGCCTCCATCTCCATTCTCAGCAGAGCCACTGCTTCCTACTCCAAAGGAGGGAACAACCATAAGAATTTGCTGAAGTTTCCACTTCCACTTCTATACTCCTGCAAGGGTTTATGTTCACACTGCTCTCATTCTTGTTATTGCTGATGATTTTCACAGAACCTTCCCAAAGGTCAGTCTTTCCATTTGCACATAGGTACTGTATTGGTCAGCTTTTCTATTGTTGAGACAAAGTTATCTGACATAATTTTTTTAAAAGAATAGGTTTATTTGCCTCAGTATTTCAGATGTTTCAGTCCATGGTCAGCTGACTCCAAGGCAAAACATCATGGTGGAATAGTATGGCAGACAAAAGTTGCTTAGATGATGGTGACTGAGCAGCCAAACACAGGGGAAAAGTATATGTAAGATATTCCTTCCAAAAGCATACTCACCCAAGGACTCCCCTCCAGTGTGCCTTGGCTCTTAACAGTCAGATCTGAGCAGCAGTGGGTTAGTCTATTTATGAGAATAGCACCCATTGATGCAATCACCTCTCCGGGGTCTCTTAATCTGGTCAAGTTGACAATTAAGATGAACTGGCACACACATCATTCCTCAGATTTTCCTCTTTTTTTTTTTTCTGTATCTCCATTAACTTCCTCAATATTGTTTAGTTTCTGTCAGCATACGTCAATGCTCGTTGTCATTCATAGTTTTAAAAAAGCAGAACACTTTCCTGGGTACCAATATCTTTTAATTTCTGCACCTTTCAAGTACAATTCCCAGAAAATGCTTCTGTGTGTGTGATCATCAACCCTTTTCTTCCCGTTCTCTCTGAGGTCTATTCTAGTAGGAAGTTACACTCACCCATCCTCTGAAACTCTTCCCCTTTGGGTTATCAACAATTTCTGCTTTGTTAATACTACAATAAACTATATAAGTCCTGATTTTACTTGATTTGTTAGAAACATGTGACATAAAATTAATCATTTTCTTTGCTTCAAAACACTTCCTTCACTTGGTTACTAGTGTTTCACCTTTCATTTCAAATTCCTTTCACTGCTTTCTGCCTTACTGGCCACCTTTTCTCACTCTAATTTACTGATCCCTAATCTTTACTACAACTTGGGCATGATCCAGGGCTTCAATTTGAGACTTTTCTCTCTCCTTCCTCTCTTGCTGCCTCAGTGATTTCATCTATTATGGGTTTCCATACCACCTTTATGTTGGACTCCAAAGTTTATGTTATCATTTCAAGGAGTTCTTTTGACCTTGATATTCCTGTATGCAATACCTATACTATACTCACTTTTAGTAAATTTAGTAGATGGAAACCTAAATCTTGAAATTTCCCAACTTGCTCTCTTTTACCCATTGGCATTTCACAGACTGGAAATATCATCTTTCTCCTTGCTTAGGAAAAAGTAACTTTAGATTTATTTTTGATCTTTTATTTCAAAGTTAATTTATCAACAAGTCCTGTGGGACCTTCCTTTAAAACACAAATTCTAAATATTCTATCAAGTCACCCCTTCTGAAGGATCCCTTTGTAGAGAGGACTCTTCCAATATAGCTTCAATAAAACCCATAATTCTGAATTGCAGAGAAAAATGTAAAATTTAAAAATACTTAAAAATTGATAAAACTTAATTAATCATAAATCTTGATTTTTCATTATATGTATACATATGTATGTATATGTATTTTTTTCTTATACTAAACTTACCCATAGCTAAAAAGTCCTTTGTAAAGATAATTCTGGTTATACAATTTCCCCAACTTTCTACAGTCTTTGCTACCCTTTATCTTTGATATTTCTCTTAGATTTGAAATGTCATTTAACACTTTGGAGAATTTGATAGCTTCCCAGAATTCAACTACATACTTATCTTGTAATAGTCAATATATCTCCAAGCATCTCAGTAACACAAAATAATGGAGCTTAGTTTCTTTCTCTAGTGGATCACTTTTCTTGTATGCCCTGTAAGGCTTTGCAATGCTGCATTGAAATAGGAAAGTAGGGGATTGTTGTCCTTCTTGCAAGAACAATGAATATTGCTGTAACAATATCAAATTTATAACAATGCTTTGTATCTTTTAAAATTTTATTTTCATTAGATTATGTTTGTAGTAGAAATGATTACATTCTATGCCTCTTGAAATAAATATTTTCATTTGACTTAAAATCATATTGGTCCTTCCTACAGACTTTTCAAATGATTTAACCCTGCATGTACAACACCAGAGATGTATATAATTAAAATGATCTGATGACAACAAGTAGGCTGTGTGTAATGGTTCATTACTTTTTCATAGCTAAATACAATTATGAGATTCATTTAAATTTCAGAAACATTCATATTTAAAAAATATTTTAATCTTACACTCATTTCTATTTCTTTCATTCTTATTTTTAAAAGACAAAAATAAATTTTATGGTTGTTTGATCACCATTCATTCCCAGATATTTTCTTACACTTATAAATTTTATTTCTTATTACTAGAGTCATTCATTTGATAATGCTTTTAATTTTGGGCCTCTATATGGAAAAATCTATATGGCATTTTTTAATTATAATGCTTGGTACTCTGAATAGGGTAATTGTATAATTTATCTTCCACAATTGAACATCTTAGAAATAAAATGGGGTATTAAAATAATTTAAATTATTTGGTTTCTTGAACTGTATATTTATTGGATGAAAAATATTTTTACTGTAGTGGTGGAACTATATAATATTTCTATTCACAAACTATCTCAAGAATAAAATTCTTTATATTTCAATGAAAAAAATTTAAAATGCTTTTTACATTAAGTGAACATTAAAAGTAACAGGAAGAATTGTTTGTCATACACTTAATTATGTTTGTTAGATGTATCTATCTTTGATATTATGTTAATAATTTCTGAACATATTTCTAAAACTAATTTTAGTATGTCTATTTTAATTAAAAGGTAAATTTACCGAAAGCTTCTTTGAAGTTTTATTTTATTGTTAACCAATGTAAAATTATTAGTACCTTGAATGAACTTTCTCTTAAGACAGTAACTTTTAAATTAAAAGAACACTGCATAACTACTAAGAACTTTATATGTTCAAATAAAATTTCATTAAACAAAAATTATTTTCAATTTTGATTACTTTTTTATTTAAATGTAAAATATTTCTATAATTGTTTTCAAGGAAATGCACTTTTTTGTCTCCATTAAAGCTTGATTTCTTCAGCAAACTCAATAGACAGTGTTGATATGAATTGTAATTTTGAATATAACATCAAATTTAAATAAGTGCAAAGAAAGGCACTTCTCAATTTGTTCCAAGCTGATGCAAAATGTAAACTAATATAATGAGAAGAAAAATGGTATAAAAAGTATTTCCAGCTGGGCATGGTGGCACACGCCTGTAAGCCCAGTTCTTCAGGCAGCTAAGATAAGAGGATGGCAAGTTTAAAGCCAGCCAAAGTAACTTAACGAGACCCTGTTTAACATTAAAAGGAATGAGGATGTAGTTCAGTGGTAGAACATCCCTGGCTGTGACCCCTTGCACTACAAGAAAAAATAATTATTTCCAAATCTTGCATTAATCCAATATGTAATTATAAAATTTAAAAATCTTGCAAACTGCCTGCACTTAGGCTGCATAATGTGTTTATTTCCTCTTTGGTGTTTTGGAGGAATACATTGCAGCCTGCAAGCTTTCTTTTCAACTATTATTTTAGATTTCTTGAACAAAGCCCTCCTATAAATTTAAACAAAATTGCTACCAAAAGATAGAGGTTCTTATTTAAAACAAGCAAACAAATAAAGCAAAATAACTAGTACAAGACAATTAAAGAAACTAAGGACAATTTTAAAAGCATCAAATAATTTAACCATCCCAAGGATAATGGACAGCAAAAACAGAAATCATGTACTCTTGTGTTAATGTATGTTTATAAATTCATAATTTGCATCATCTTGAATGTTTTATAGTTCCTTTAAATGTGTGTATATAGAATATATGTAAATTTTTTCAGTTAGAATTTCTATTTGGATTGCTACAAATTTAAAGCTTACTTGGATTCAATTATAAATTATATGTATACTATAGCCAATTCCAAGTATGTTTTTGCTCCAAAGGTTTCTTAATTAGGAATGAGCTTTGTTTGTGCTTTAACATGGTGCTCCACCAAAATATATAATTATGTCATCAACACAAAGCAATTATTCTGCCTTCAATGCAGGATATTTTAACCCACAATTGCAATAGTATAAATAAAAATGTCAGGTATATCATAATCAGCAGAAATTACAAACTTTCCCTTGATGTCATGTACTGAATGATAATTAAGCCATCATTAGAAATTAACTAATTTTATATCTAAAGCAACTACTAACCACATATAAAACTGATGCCATCATTGCCAAATTCCTGTTCTTCTAAAAAGATCAATTCCAAGACACACCCTAATTGCCATCTTTGTAGTAACTCATGCCATAAGGAATCTCCCTCACACTCTAGTCCAAGCAGTGCTGGATTTAACCTGTTTAAATTGTGTCCACTATGCCCTTCCACCTCTCGTAGGGCAGAGGAGGTCAACCAATCCCAGAACCCAGGAGGAGGCTCTCTGCCACCATTCCACCACTCCTAGGGCAGAGGAGGTGAGCCAATCCTAGCATCCAGGAGGAGGCTCCCTCCCAACATTCCACTGCTCCTAGGGAAGAGGAGGTCAACCAATCCCAGCACCCGTAGAAGGCTCCCCTGCTGCCATTCCATCGCACCAGCAGCACCCCCCCCCATGCAGTGGAAATGAGAAAACATGTAAACAAACCTCAAAAACACACTTGCAGATCACCTAAAGCAACCCCAAAGGGAAACGAGAGGGAACAATCTGATACTCAACCACCTGGACTCCCTGAACTGGCAACAAAAGAGGAGCTCGAAAAAATGAAATCAGAAATTATTTCTCACATAACATCAAAGAATGTGCCCATAGAGCAAGACATGATTAATAAATCTAGAGAGGACACAGATAAAAAAATAGAGGATCTGAGGAACATGATGGAATCTCAGCATAGAAAACAAATGGAATCCATAAAACAGAGGCAAACAGATTCCCAGGAGATTAAAAACTCCATTGAAAGTCTAGGCAGCAGAATGAACCAATGAGAGGACAGAATTTCAGATATAGAAGTGAAGATTTCAATTAGTGACCAGGAAAAGAAAAATTTAATTAAAATTGTAAGGGACCATGAGAAAACAATCCAGCAGCTGCTAGATGATTCAAAGAAGAATAACATAAGACTGATAGGAGTCAATGAAGAAACAGGAGAGAAGGCAGATGACATAAAAAAAACTGTTCACAGAAGTGATGGCAAAAAATTTCTCAAGCAGGGGAAAATAACTTGACATACAGATAAGTGAGGTATTAGGACTCCAACTAGCCTTGATCAAAAAAATCTACACATAGGCATATAATAGTTAGGATTCCAGAAACCCAACGGAAAAAAAAAAATTCTACAAGCAGTGAGAGAAAAGTAATAAATCACATACAAAGGAAAGCCCATCAGAATCATAGCAGACTTCTCAATGCAAACCCTCAAGGCAAGAAGAGCTTGGAGTGATATATTTCAAGCCCTAAAGGAAAACAGCCTCCAACCCAGATTGATGTACCCTGCAAAACAATCTTTCAAAATTGATGGAGAAATAAGATACTTTCATGATAAAGATAACCTTAGAAACTTCATGAATATCAAACCAACACTCCAAAAAATTTTAGACAATATCCTAGGAAAAGACAATGAGGATCACAACCCCAGGAAACCCAGCAGAATGAATCCATTGGGCATGACAAATTAAACACAAAGGGGGAGAATCCAACAAAAAGAAAACGTCATGACAAGACTTTAAAATCTTTTAACTTCATGTCCCTAATGAGTGTATAATTCAATCTTGTTATTGTACTAATTAGTATTTTTTCTGATTCTAGTGTTGCACACCTTTCCTTGTGCTGTACTGGCTATTTGTCATTTTGTGTGTACTTTTTAATTGGTTTGTCTATTAATGAGCTGTAAGATTTCTTTATATATTCTGGTCATAGGTTATATACATTGTATATATAGACTGTTTAAGGACTGTTTTTCATTTTAATGATGTCATTTAAAGGCCTAAATTTTGATGGAATCTCATTTATCAATTTTTTTTCTTTTATACATCATGTCTTTTGTATCCTAGGAAGTTCTTGCCTACCCTAAATTCATAAACATTTTTCCTTATAATTTCTTCTTAAAGTTTTATAGTTTTATTCTTTCATATTTAGGTTCATAGATCCTTTCAAGTTATTTTTATGTATGGAAATAAAGGGTAGAGGTTAAGTTTTTATATACGGATACCAGGTGTTCTGGTGCCATTTGCTGAAAACACTGTCTTTTCCTCGGCTCTTGAATTGAGTTTATATTCTATAAAATGTTAATGCTGAATAATCTTTCAAAACTCAGTGGACCATATATGTGTGGCTCTATTTCTAGATTCTCTGTTTTATTCCAATGATCTCTGTGTCTTTCCTTATACTGACACTGCGTTGATTACTGTAGCTTTAGAGGAAGTCTTAAAATTAGGTACTAAACTTGGTCTTGCAACACTGGTTTTTTTTTCTTTTTCTTTTTACTTTCTAGGTCCTTTGTACTCCTACATAACTTTTAAATTTCAATATCCAATTCTTCATTTCTAGCAAGTATACACAGACCTGAATTTTTATATATACCTTGTATTTTCTAATCCTGCTAAATTCAAATACAAGTTCTAGGGGCTCCTAGAGATTTCCTAGTATTTTTTCTGTAGACGATCATTTCATCTACATATAAAGATTTTGCTTGGACCTTGCCAATTCTATCCTAATTGTGTCATTTTATTGCCAGACTATTTTGGTTTAGGCCTATGTTTCAAAGTTTAATGGACAGATGAAGAGAAGGCACATCTGTCCTTGTTCCCCAGCTTAGGGAGAAAGCATTGTATCTTCTCCATTCATTTAAGGAGTTTTTGCTGGAAGTATGGAGTACATGTCTTTAATCTGTTGAGAAGTTTCTGTTCTACTCCTAGTTGACTGATAGCTTTTTACCATGAACAGCTGTAGAATTTAGTCCAATACTTTTTCTCAAACTAGTGACAGGATTATATGGCTTTTTCCTTTCCTCTGTTAAAATGATGACTTTTGGGGGTGGATCTTCCAATGCTGAACCAATACTGCCATCCCTGTAATAAAACCACTTTCTACATACTGCCAGATCTGACTTCTAATAGTTTGTTTTGTTAAACAAATTTCTATCTATGTTCATACTTTTTTCTTCTATTATCTTTATCCAGTTTTAGGATTAGCATAATGTTGATTTCCTAAAATGAGGGGAGAAGTGTACCTCTTTTTCTACTTTAAATGTTTGATATAATTTATCAGTTAAAATGTTTATGAGCCTGCTGTTGTCATATAGGTAGGTTTTCAAGCTAGGAATATACTTTCTTTAATAGGTGCTATTCAATTTTATATTTCCTCCAGAGTTAGTTTCATTAATCTTTCTTCCAAGGTACTTCTTAGAAGTTGTCAAATTTATTTCAAAACAGATTTTTGTAATATGCTTTCTATATCCTTTTAAATTCTGTAAAATCTGTGGTAATGTCTCCTAGATCTTGGTATTGTAATTTTAATAATGTATAATTGATATTGTGTAATAGGAAGAGAAGGTTTAAAGGAGCAGGGGAATTGGGAGGGGTAGGGGAAAGGAAAGAAGGAAAAAGAAAAAATATGAGAAAAGGAAAAAATGGAAACAAAGTCTTCACAAATAGGGAAGGGTGGAGGGGGTGAAGGCAGGGCAAAGGAAGGGGAAAAAATAAGAACCAAGATACTCATGTAATGGTACAAGATCCCAATGATGTGACTGTATTTTATGCCTAAAACGTACCAATAAACTTAATGGGGGAAAGAAAAAAAAATTGTGTCCACTAACCATTGCGGGGAGGTAGGAGAGAGAAGAAGTGGGGTGCCCTGGTAGTCTTTGAACCTGCCCAGTTTTCCCCTTAATGGTGAAGGCCATCCCTATCTTGACTGACTGTAGTAGGAAATTATGAATTAATTCACTATTAGATGTGCTAGTGATTATTGACAAGAGTACTGTCTTTCATCTTTTTAAGAAAATACTTCTCTTCCTGCCTAAGTATTTTTCTCTTATATGAACACTAAATTTCTTCAAAATTTTATCAAATATATAAACATGATACAGTATTCTTTCTTTGTGCTACAATGTTTATAGAAAACAGCTTCTATGATCCTCCTCCTGGTCTAAACCCTTCATTGCAATATAACTCTATAAAAAACAGGCAAGAGAATCCTATTTGGGCAAGCTGCAAACATGCATCAGGAACGACATAGGATTTATCCATAAACTTTAAAACTTCATTATAGCATCATATCTGTGTAATAAAAGGCAGAATAACAAAGAGAAAATAAGTATGTTTATTAGTATGTGCATTGCATGTCACATGAAAGCCATTTCAAGAAAAGGTGACTCAAAGCAGTGACTTAGAACCCTGGCTTATGTGGCATCTTCAGTAAAAGAAAATGCATTTGGGGAAAAATGGCAACACAAAGAACAGTGACTTTGGGCTTCCAAAGGCAAGAAATTGTGGGAAGATGAATATATAGGAAGAGCTAATGGAATAAGGTGCATTTGTGGAATCTTCTGGTGTTGTCTCTGGTTGCTAAGAGTTTTCTTTTCCAGTAAGAAAGATTTTACATCATGCTTTTAGGCAGTAAACGCAGAGAAGGTAGAAAGATAAATTATATTAGTCATTGCTTACTAGAGTCAGATGTAGAAGAGTGCAAGCATGCTGGAGACCTGAAGGATCCAGTCCAGGACTTGGAGCCCACGGAAATGTCCCGGGGCACGTTCGAATCAGGTGGCTGAAAGATCCCAGATGGGAGACTGAAGAATTTGTGCTGGAAAGGCCCAAGAGCCAGTGCCTGAAGCAGAAGTGTCTGTGCCAAAAGGCTGAAGGATCTGCACTGGAAGCCAGGAGATGATGTCCAAGATTTAGACAAGGATTGAAACTCCTCTGAAGAAAGAAAACAGCTTAAGCTCCTTCGGAGAAAAATTGATGAAATGCCTCCAAAGAAAAGCAGTCACAGCAGAGCTTCTCCAAGGAAGAGCAGCTGAAATCCTTCCTTCTTGTTCTCCTTTTATACCTTTCCGACAACAAGGCTCCTTAAAGTGAGTCTTCCAGGACCAGAACCATGCTGACTCAATTAAGCTGGGCATTCCCCTCTCAAGTTGACAGCTAATCATTTAACCATCACAGAGATGTTCCTCCATTTTCTTCCTTTTAATTGCTTTTAGTTCAAAAATAATTTTTGTAAAAAAACAACTTTTAGCATGACATTCTGGCTTCCCATATATCCAAGAAAGCTCCAATTCAGCGGTGCTATCTACTTCACTGATTATGAACACATTGACTCATGACTAAAAAATGTTTTAAAAAATCTACATTTTTGGAGTGCTTTTAGACAGTAACAATTAATACAAAACAATAGGTCATATATCACTATGGATACATATATGTATACAAATGTGTGTATGTTGCAGAGAATTTTCTAAAAATACACATAACAAATTGTTATTGAATTGTTTATCCCCACAAAACATATATGGCTTTTTCAAAGTTATTTGTAGTCAAGTCTCTAAATATCTTCAGAATTTTTCAATCCCATGCTTTTTTTTTAAATTGAGGATTATATAGAGTTAGCTTTTTAAACTCAATTGTGATAAATTATAGTAATAGAATAGCTGGTTTCAAAGCATTGGTGCATACTTTCGAAAAACTATACTTGTAATTGGTGATAATATTTGACATTTAGTGATTTAAGATTTTGTATATTAAGAGTCAAGGGCAGTGATCTTGGGCTTTATTTTGCTCTATCTTCTTATCATTTTGGAGTTTAGTGTTCTTTAGCAAGGAATTGTGAAGGGTTGCTTCATTTCTTTTGTTTCTGCTTATTCATTCTTCCTTACAGAATAAGTATTTCTCTTTCTTATTGTTTGTTTCAGATGAGTTGCTTAGATTAATTTTACTGTTTTGCAAATAAATAGTAATTATATTTATCTATATCTTTTATTATGTTTCAGCTTCATGATATTCTGCATTTAAAATGTATCATTTCCTTCTATTTTGTTTTGGCTTGCCTTTCTATCCTGATTCAGGAGCATGTGTTACACTTTTGAATTCATAGAAAAAATATGAATAGAAAGTAAGATTTGGAGTAGAATAAATACTTTAAAATCTTCATGGCTGGAAGTGTAGCTCAGCGGTAGAACACTCACCTAAAATCTTCATGAACATAAAGGGGTATATGACTCAGAATGAAGTGAGAAGATACCTTGTAATCCAAACAAGTGGTATGACATAGGGGTAATTTTCTGAGGCAGTTATTAACATCAAGAATAACTGCACATTAATAAAATGACCAACAGACAGTTATGAGACACATATATGTGTCAAGGACCTACTACGATGTTTTAGTCTGTGATACAACCAGAGAAAAAGTTCAAGATATGTAAAAAATAGTCTCATTTTTAAAGAAACATATATTTAATAAGAAAATTAGAAACTATATCATCAAAAATATTCCTATTAATTTGTATTCTATTTATATGCAAATAAAACCTAAAACAAAATGTGTGTAAATTAATTTTAATAGGAACTTACAGCTACATGAGCAAAAATTCAAATATTCTATTTCTCTTTTTAAAAACCTTAGCAAAAGGAGTGGCACATGCATATCCCAGTACTCAGGATTCAGGAGGCTAAAACAGAAAGATCACTGTGAGTTACAGGTGGGCCTGGGCTACATAGTGAGTTCAAGGCCAGCCTGAACTAAATACTTTCTCAAAGTAACAACCACAACAACAACAACAACAAAAATCTCGACATCACGCACTGATAATTAGGCATGTATATCAATGTTTGATTGAAAAGTACCTTACTAGAGGTTGATGGTGTCAGTAGTAATCATAAGTGCTTACTCTTTGCAGTTTCTCTTCGGAATCCTGTCAGCAAAGAAAGGTATTAGTTTGATTTTTTTTTTTTTGCTTATATTCTTTTACGGTAAAATTTAGATATACCCTAATGAACATAGATGTAAAAATCCTCAACAAGATACTGGGAAACAAAATACAGGAGGACATCCTGAAGATAATACACTCTGACCAAGTTGGATTTATCCCAGGGATGCAAGGATGGTTCAACATACATAAATCAACAAATGTAATACATTATATTAATAGAGCCAAGGACAAAAACCATATGATCATCTCAATAGATGCAGAAAAAGCATTTGACAAAATCCAATACCCATTCATGATAAAAAAAAACCTTACAGAAATTTGGAATAAAAGGTCTTTATCTTAACCTGATTAAGGCTATCTATGAAAAACCAAAAGTCAACATCATACTAAATGGTCAAAAACTGAAAACTTTCACCCTAAAATCAGGAACAAGGCAAGGATGCCCACTATCACCACTCCTGTTCAATATAGTTCTGGAAACAGGTAATGGGTATTAGTTTGATTTTTAAGAGGAAAGCATCAAAGGCAGAAAATAAAGCTTTAAAATCACAAGGTCTACCCCTGACGGTCAGTCGAGGCAGCATCAGGAACTCTAAGAAGGTATAGAAAGTGATTCATCCCCAAGGCCATGATCTCTGCTCATCTCAGGATTTCCTATGCTGACTTTATAGCACTAACAGTGGAGCATGATCCATGCTGTGTGCCAATGAGACAGGGCTCAGTGATGCCCAGATAGCTGTTAAAACATTCATGTGTCCATAAATCCATTCCCCAAAGAAACTGGAGTTTGGATAAGCAGGCTGAGTTACAGAGTTGCTCTCCCTGAGGCAGATGGGCATCATGAAGTTCCTTAAGACTTGAAGATATTCAAAAAGGTAGAGGAGGGGTAAATTCTCTCTTTCTGTGTTTAAGCTAGGACACCCATCTCTTCCAGTCTCAGACGTCTGCATCCCTGGTTCTCAGCCTGTCAGTCAATCCTAGAGGAACATTATCAGCATAGCCTCCTGCATTTTCAGGACTTGAGGCTCAGACTAAATTATAACAGTAGCTTTCCTAGGTTTCCAGCCTGCAGGCAGCAGATGAGGGGGCTTGTTGTCCTCCACAGTCCTGTGAGCAGCTATAATCCTCTGAGCAAATCTCATAACAAATGTTATGTGTATGTGCAGATAGACAGATAGATAGATATAGAGAAAGATGTAGATATAAAATACAGATATACATAAATAGGTACATATGAAATTGATATATTCATATTTATAGCTATATATCTCTATATATGGAAATTTTTTATAGAAATTGGCTCATAAGATTATGGAGGCTCATGGAATTCTGCAGATTATGTGGTTATCAATCTATACCAACTTTATATACATATGTAGCACCATATAACAATTTTAATGGAATAGGATACATTTATGTACATATCCCAGTGGTTATGTTTCTCTGGAGAATCCTGACTAATGCAGGGGATGCCCTTCACCACCAGCTCATTTGAAGCTTCAAGTTCTGATGTCCTCCCAGCAGAAGCCACAATGTCAGCATCTCAGGGTGAAGTGTGACTGTCTATCTCCACAGAACACCTGCAGAACTTGAATGAGGTAAATAAGAAAATCAGAAAAGCCCCTTGCTGCCTACCTTGCAGAGCATGGCTAGATAAGGCATTCAGTGAACTTGGAATAGGCCTCACAGGAAAACAGAACAAGTATGTATTGCTCCAAGTCCTGTGCTTTGTGTTTTGTATATATTATCTTATATAAACTCTGTACCAACCTCCTCTTTTAGAGGTAAGCAAACCATACCTCAGAGACCCTGAGTGATAAGTCAGTTAGTTGCTGACAGAACACTGATTTAAACTAAGGTTGATCTACCTTCTAACCTTTGCATACCTTATGCTATCCTCCCAGGACCCAGGGAGAATTTACTTAGTCAGGAGATTGCTTCCAAAATGTGCTGCCATGGTTTAGTCAGGCCCCGAGGACCTAGAGGCATGTGTCATGGAAGATGCTTTGTGAAGCACTGCAAATTTGCCAAACAGCTCCCTAAGCTCTGAAGACATCATCATTCAAATAGCTCTGGAGCAAAATTTCTTTGTATTCATTGACAGATTCTTAAAGATTTGAACTCAAAATGAAAATCAAGTATTACTAGCTTCCAGAGGGTGGAAAATGAATTGCTTGTGTATTGAACAGTTCATGAAAATGAGTGTATACTATCTCTTTAGTCTCTATCTGAGCAGAGTGTCTTAAAGGGTTTGTACACGAATTTGTTCCTGCTTTCTATCATGCCAACCCATTAACCTAGCTAGTATGGATTACATCAGGAGTTTAAAGAGGTCAAAGAAAAAAAGTGACAGATTAGATGCAAGGACTAGATTAAGGAGTAAATTGGCAAAAGAATGTCTTAGGCACTTTTACATCATGGGGGAAAAATACTCAACTCTCACACATTAAAGGAGGAGAAGTCTATCTTGGCTCACATGTTTTAGAAGTTTCAGTCCATAGTTGGCTATCTCCTAGGCAGTAAAAGCTTGGCAGAGGGGCATGGTGGACAAAAATCTGCTCACTTCCTGGTGGCCAGGAGGCAGAGAGAGACAGTAAGACTAGGCCAGAAAGAAATAGAATAAAATATGGTAAGATTACTAAAGGAATGTAGGAACATTCTTATAATAGCATACAAAATAACTAAGTTATCAAAGCTTTTGTTAAATTAGTAGAATTTCTAGTTCTGGTAGTATGACGCCAACTATTGTTTGCTGAGTTATTTCTGTGTGCCGGGCACAGTGCTATGCTTTGGCATTCATCTTCAACTCTAGTAAGATTCATATCTACATGTGCCCCCAAAACCTCATGTACTCTTAGGTGGGACTTTGGGGGAGTGATTGGATTATACAGACATGATACTCATCAGTAGATTAGTCCACTGGTGAGTTTATAGCTGATTGTGATATTGGGAGGTGAAGTCTGGTTGGAGGAGATGGGTGACTGTGGGTGTGGCCTGGATGGGTCCTTCCTTGATCCCTCTTTCTAGTTCCTGCCTGCCATGCCATGAGCAATTCTCCTCTGCCATGTCCCTCTGCCATGCTGCTCTGCCTTGAAGACAAATAACTATGGACTGAAAGCTCTAAAACCTGCAAGCCAAAATAAACCTTTCCTCCATTAATTTGTGGGTTTCTGATACTGTTTCCAAGCAACAAGTAAGTAACTAAGACAAAGTCTATTATATTTACTTATTTTGCTGAGTGACCTTGAAGCTACTCTGGTATCTGAGTGGTGACGAACACCATTTCCATAGGTCTAAAGTCTGACCTTGGCATTATTGAGACAGAACCCTGTCTGTGCTTGCTGACTTCCTGGGCACCCTTAAAGATCTCCATCATATGAAGTGCAGAAGCATATTTCTACTTTAAAACCTGAGCTCTCCTCACATACTGGGAATTGACAACCTAAAAGAAAGGTAAGCCAAAGCATCTGATGCCCAGTTGGTTGTTATCACTGTTCCCTGCATGAGTAATGAATCATTAAACCTTCACTGTCTTAAAAAATCACCATCTGTTTTTCAGTCTTTACTGGATGTAAGAGATGTTTCAAGAAATCTCTGATGGGAAACAAGTCTGGCGTTTGTGAAAACTGGCTGGAAGACTAGTGGGTCAGCCAAGCAGATGGTGTCAGGACTACTCAGCATCCTGGGCAGCTGCTGTCCTACCTGGGAGAGGTGGCCATTTCCCCTGCCACCTGAAGCACAAAGCTGTCAGTACCAACCAAGCTCCCAGTGTTTTTCCATCAGATAGAGAGCTCATTCTTGGCACAGGATACTGGATCTGGAAAATGAATGCAATGGAAGGCACAACACATCCTCATATTCAGCTTTACCAAAGGGATGCAGGACACAGCTATGCACTGAGGCCAAAGGCCAAGGTGGGTGGAGCAAGGAGCAATCAGCTTTCTTCGTAAAGCAAAGATGAACTCCATCAACTCACCACGAACTCAAGATTGCAAGTTTGGACCTCTTTTGAAGAATTTTGATACAATGGGAAAACATCAGGGACTTGATTAACATGAAGGAAAGGTTCATTTTCACAGGAAAGATTACTTCTTAGGAATAAGATGTAGCCAGGCATGGCTGCATACACCTGTAATCCTAGCACTTGGGAGGGAGAGGCAGGAGGATTGAGGGAGTTTGAGGTCAGCCTGGGCTACATAGAGAGTTCCGGGCCAGCCTCAACTACAGAGTGAGACCCTGTCTCAAAAACAAAACAAAACAAAACAAAACAAAAATCCACAAGATCTATGCTGTGTTTATTTCACCTCATTTCTTGGCTCTAAAGAATATGCAAAGGACCTTTTCAACCCCCTAATGATTGTAACTCAGAGATTTCAAGAAAGCACTGTGATATCTCTAAGCAATTCTTAAAAGAGTCATGACCCCAGGGGCGCACATTTGAAGTAAACAGAGCTGAGTTTAGTTATGCACTTAATTGCCCTTGTTCTGCTATTTCTTTATTACTATTTGCATGACTCTTGTCATTCCGACATCATGATGATTGCATGACATTGTTGGTTGTTCCCCCCGCCCTCCATGAACACCTGTGAGGACCTCCCAAATGCCAATCACCATTCTGGGTTTTGAGGATAAAGGTGGGGCAAAACCCAGATGCTGTCCTTATTCTTGTAAAACTTACATTCAAGTGTGAGAATGGATAATAAATAAATAATCTCTCACTAAATGGATTATTACAAACTGATAAATGATCCCTAAAAGAAAGAATTGCAGCCAGGGAGAATGTAGAAAACTAGAAATTTTCTGGCAACAAGGAGGGTAGGTGGAGACAAGGCAAGTGGAAGGAGAGAAAGTATGCCTAAAGATTTGAGAAGATTAGATCTGAGCTGAAATAATGAAAGAAAAGGAGAGGAAAACTAGGCAAAGCCTGACAGAAAACATCATTCAAACCAAATAGAATGAATTAACAAAGGTCTTCGGAAAAAAAGAAACCAGGGCTTAAATATCTAGGTGCCTGGACTGTGAAGAGTAATAGCACTATAAACTCTCCCTTTCATCATTTCTCCTTCTTCACCACATATCACACCATTAACATATCACATTATTATTCACTTGTGTTTTGCTCTTATTATTTAGTAAAGGTACACATAATTTAATTTAGATTTATAAGGAAATGGACTTTTCTGTTTGCACATTTATACATGCAGTATTCCTGGCACACAGATATTCCTTGACTGTTGGACTGACTGAATAAATAACACAAAATCATGCTGTGAGGTTCCACAGACCCAACATCACATGTACACACTTAGACTTATGAGAAGAAGCTAGAGGATTCTAAGTGGAAGGTGGGGGCATTGTCATTTATGCACTCATTACTCAAAGTATTTACAAGCACTCCTTCTAATGCAGATATCTTACTAGGAATGTAAGCATTCAAAGGAAAACTGTATTTTTGGCCTCTCTGAATTTGAGGTACCAGGTACACTGGCAATTCTGAAAAGGTAAAGGTATTGGTATCCAGGTAGGGATATGGTGGGAATCACAGATGGGGAAGAGATGGAACTTTTAGACACTAAGTCTAATAGGAGTGAGAGGACTCCAGGGATAATGAATGTAATATACTGCACAAGTCTGGACTTCATAACTGGACATCATCATAACTAAAGCACCTGGGGAACAATGGCAGTGGGTCTGTAGTCTACCATCTTGTGTGACTCAGGGTTAGCAGATGGCGATTCCTGGAAATATCCCTATGAACCTATACTACCCTTTCAAAGAATACACAGGCCCAAAGGCTAACTGTTCACATATTAGCGTGCAAGGCACTTTTATATACTGTATTCTTTGTTCCATGTGTTTTTGGTCAGAAGACAAGGAAAGGAAGTAGTGCTTATTAAACAATTACTACATGCCAGGAACTCTGTATGTCACGCCTCCTTTACTCTTTACAGAAGAGTGAAAATAGTGTGCTATATTTTCTCTTTCCAGATGAGACAACATGGACTGGCCAATATCTGCAGGGTCTTGTCTAGTAAGCAACAGAACTGAAATTTACCACGACATCTATTTGATGGCATAGCTCATATATTTCCTGCTATCCCTTGTGCTTGGAAGGAGGAAGAAAAGCACAGAGGATAAGAAGTAGAGGGAAAAAAAGACGAAGAAGAGGAAAAGGAGGAGGAGGAAGTCACAATCAGAAAGAACATATTGGTGAGGCTTAGAAATCCTGTTTAAGAAGCAGAATCAAAAATAAAGGTAAAGAATATCAAAGTAAATTCATGACAGGGTCTCTGCCCATTCTATATATACACAAAAAATTGTAACACTGCATGTTTATTCCATAAAATCAAAGTAAAATGTAGCATCCTTTGAGCAGAAAGGAGAGATGATGATAAAATGAGGAAACCATCAGTTTTGCAGACATCCTGATCTGAGGCAGCTGAAGATGGGAGAGTCCTAGGATGTTTAAGATAATCCCTGTTCCTGCTCTGTGAAATCAGAACTTACACTCGCCCAACATGTAACACAGTCCAAGATGTGTTATCAAAGAGGATGTTGGAGAGGGTGTTAGTCTATTCAAGCTACTACATCAAAAGTACCATAGACTAGATGGCTTGCAAGCACAGACCTGTATTTCTCACAGTTCTGGAGACTGAAGTCCCAGATGCAGGAGCTGGCAGAGTCAGTGTCTGGTGAAGTTCCACCTCCTACTTTAGATATGGTGCCTTTTCCCTGTGTCACAGGCTGTTTTGAAACATCTCCCGCATGACATGTCCATTTCCCTCTGGGCACTTTCCATTTTCTGCCTCCCAAATTCCCTGACCCATATGTCAATTACCTTGGAAGTTAGGATTTCAATACATGAATCTTGGAGGTATATATTTAGAACTTAGCAGATAAACGCTAGTTGCCTGAAATAAGTTTAAAATAAACATGACCTGTGCAGTAGGAATGATGTTTTAGCCAGCTCTCAAATACATAAACTTTTTAAAGAATCCAAGCCAGAAAAGTGCCACAGCTCACAGACCAGGACACAACCACTGGTGGTCACAGTGGCTTGCTATGTAGCACTGAAGGACTTGCATATCCTTGGTCTCTAGAACTCACACACAATGTGGGAGTGTAGTAGCCAGTGCTGTAGTAAGGCAAATATGTTATTGTTTATTTTTTTAGATTCAGGAAATAAAGAACACTGCTAAAAGAAATTATAGCTCATCTGATTTCTGGGCATCTAATCTCAGACTGAGAAATGCCTGCCAGGAGAGAAAGCCTACAACCATCAATGTGTAGTGGAATGGCTTGGGACCACAGCAGATTGTCATTGTCTAGTAAAAGTTGAGGGTGTCCTCCTCCTGGGTGCCAGGGAGAGGCCACACCCTGTGTGGTGGATCTCGGGGAAAAGATGAAGGAGAGAGGAGGGGAACACAATCAGAGCAATAGAAAGAAGGCCTGGAGGCTGTTTCCAGGCCAGGGTTGGCCAGATGGTGAACTTGCCTCATTAAGACTGAGGGGTGGCTGAGAACAAGGAAGAACTCTTCACTCAGATCAGGCCAGTTGGGAGGCAGTAGCACTTGGGAAGTTCTGCATAAAAACACATATGTCAGATCAAGAGTTTTAAAAATAACTTACGAATGAGCCCTTGGTCAGGGTGACCGTAAAGATCACCACACTGTTTTGAAAATGAAGATCTAAATGTGATGGTTATAGAAGGGTTTCCTTCAGGTATACCAAGCTCAGAACCCCCACAATCCCTGTAAGAGGTGGGATTAGAGATAACATTCAGGTCACTGGTGTATTAATTATATATTGTTAAAGCAGAATTTATCTGAAACAGATTGCACACACTTTAGGTTCTGACTTCTAATCAGGGATCGGAATCTGTTACCTAGTATGTCATTCTGTGTCCAGGTAAAAGACGTGTTCTAGTCTTGTCAAGGAAAATTGGGTCAAATACTCATCATTCATAGGGCAATTGGAACCACAGTTTTGCCAAACAGACCAAGCAGGTGAGGGATTTTATTTTCAAATGTGTTGGCATGGAATTTGTTCCTCTCTGATGTGTCATGTACAATCCCAGATGCTTTCCTGCTTGTTCAGTGGCCCCAGACAGAATGACAGTTATTGAGTTATGCTTCAGAAATAAATAAAAAGTGACAAATGGGAGGGAAGATTTAGGGCCCTAAATTATTCCTAATTGTGGGATTTTTTAAAAAATCCTTAATTTATATTTGAATAACCAGAATCATTGAATGTTAAGAAGATTATAATAAAGAAAAAAACAATAAATATTATGACTTATAAACAATTATGCTGCTCACAACTTGGCTACTGCAAGCAAAAATTGTTTCTACTAATACAGGCATTACTCTAATTTGACTCTTTTCTGTTAGCTACAGTCTTCAAAGTCTTGACAGGAAAGAATAACTGTCAGGAAACTCACTGATAAATCCTGCTGGGACATGGGTATGTAACCCCATAGGTGCAGAAATGACACTCAGCCAACTAAGCCAGAGACATTCTAGAAGTTCTGAAGAGGACAAAAGCTGTCTTCAATGTTTTGTCCTTTATTTGTAGTGACTTTTTATTTATTTATTTATTTGATTTTAATTTTTAATTTTTATTGGTAGATATTTGTAGTACACAATAAGTTCATTCACTGTGGGGAGTTGGTCCACGTACATAACGTATCTTCATCCTTTTTATGTCCTCTTCCCTTCCCCATCCTCCCTTCTCCCTCCATCCCTTGGTCTTCTTTTTTCCTTTGATAAAAGATCTTATCTTCTGGCTTCCTATTATGTATTTATTTATTTCATATTACAGCCCAATTTATATTTATTACATTGTGTAAACACTACATGGAACAAGTGTTTTTCTGAATAATGATGTTCAATATCATCTTCTTGCCTCTAACCTTCTACCTCCTCTTAAGAATCTATATATTTCTCACTGCTTATATTATGAATAGTGTCTTATTTAAGTGAAAAAAATTAACTGTAAAATGAATTATATAAGACACTGCATCAGCTATATAGAGGGATAAGTTGGAGACATTTGTAGGAAAATGGATGCACCTGGAAAATATAATGTTAAGTGAAATAAATCAGACACACAAGCTTCGATACCATATGATGTCTCTCATTTGAGTAAGGTGAAGTGTAAATAAAAAACAAAATAAAGGATTAATGGAAGGAAATAGGGAAATAGATCTGCTTAAAACTTGAAGTCTAAAGGACTGAAAGCAAGTTAAAGTAAAAAAAAGGTGAGTGTAAAAATTTACGATGTCTCACATACCGTTTCAAATACCCATAATGGATATAAAATTATATGTCCTCAACATGAACCAAAAATAATTATAATAACAATAATAATGAAAGTGGAAAAAAAGAACTAGAGACAGAGGGAGGATATTGTGTAGGGAGGGGAAGGAGAATAAGAAAGAATCAAGATGTGTTATGTACATATGCTTCTCCCTAAGATGAATGTAAACTCTGTGCTTTGCAAACATGTACTAATAAAATCAAATATAAAATAGGTTGAAAAGAAACCCAATTGTATGTGTATAGTAGAGTCCAAACAAATGTGACCACAGTGAAGATGTCATCTGACATAGTATGGTCCACTATTCACTACTTAACTTTAGAAAACAAATTTAAATTTAAAGTATTATCTCTTTGTTCATTTCCAAAGTAGAGGTAGAGTTTAGCAAGAAAGAACAAGACTGGGAATTTCAATCAGAGTCAAGAAGCTCCTGGAAAGACAGCAGTTAATTGAGAACTTGTTATGTGGCCTTGCAATTAGGCTCTACACAAGACTTCAGTAATTGCAGGCCTCTCACACTCTATGGATTAGGTATGTTTCTGTTCCCTATGTCAGAGGCAGGAAAAAGTCCCTTTGCAAGATCACACTTCTGGTAAGTAATGGAAATGAGCAGGTTTCTCACTGTCTCTGGACTTCAGTTTCCTTATCTGTGTAATTTAGATAAGAAGAGAAGGAATAACAGTACTGGACACATTCCATAGCTAAGCTAAAGGTTTCAATTTCCTTCAACTGAGTTCTTTGTCTTGATTTCAAAACCCACTTGAGAGGTGAATATTATCCCTTTATGTTGAGGAAATGGAAATGAAGTCACAAGGTCACATGGCAGGTGACACAGCTGAATTTAACTGCAAGTAATTGAGAGAGATCCACACAGAACTCAGAGAAGCAGCTGCACAAAGAGATCTCCACTGAAGTGCCACTCTTCATATTAAGCATTCTTTGTATGATGCTCAGAAAGAAATGCAAGGAAAGGCAGACAGAGCTACCAACCTAGCCTCCTCGTCTTCCTTTGGATTTGTTCCACCAGCACTTTGTAGAACAGGAGAGATCAAAGTGTGCATGACACAGTTTGTAATAGCTAAAGCTTGGAAACAGCCCAAGTGCACATCAACTGGGAACTGGATAAAGAAGATGTGGGTTTTTAAAAAATAAAGTGGAGTACTACTGAGCCATAAAGAATGAGAAACTAGAGGCATTTATAGCTAAATGGATGCATATTGAGGC
>NW_004624841.1:3901206-3919428 GCF_000247695.1 Heterocephalus glaber | reverse complement strand
TGGTTTTTCATGTCCATTAATATTTGTTTTGTATACTTGGGGGCATTCATATTTGGTGCATATATATTTATGATTGTCATCTCTTCCTCTTGGACTGTTCCCTTTACAAGGATGTAATGACCATCTTTATCTCTCAATTAATTTTATTTTGAAATCTAGTTTTTCTGCAAATAGAATTGCTACTCCTGCTTTTTTCTGGGTTCCTGTGGCATGGAGAACTGTTTTCCATCTTTAAATTTCTGTCTATGTATTTCTTTTTGAGTTAGGTGTGTTTCTTGTATACAGCATATTGTTAGATTTTGCTTCTTAATCCATTCTGTCAGACTACTTCTTTTGATTGGTGAGTTGAGACCATTAACATTGAAGGCTATAATTGTTAGATATTGACTCATCCTTGTCATAACGTTTTACTATTGGTGATTTGTGCGTTTCTTGTTTTGTTTTGTTTTTTCCTTTTGCTTTAGTTTCTTAACTTGCCTGGTGGCTTCCTTCTGTTGGGCCTCATGGAATTGTCATCTTCATTGTTTTTTTCTAGGATATTGCTTAGGACTGTTTGGAATGCCTGTTTGGTATTCATGAAATTTCTCAGGTGTTCTTTGTCGTGAAAGTATCTAATTTCCCCATTGATTTTAAAAGATAATTTTTCAGGATACAAAGTCTGGGTTGGAAGTTTTTTTCTTTTAGGGCTTGAAATACTTCACTCCAGGTTGTCCTTGACTTGAGGGTTTGTGTTGGAAAATCTGCCATGATTCTGATAGGCTTTCCTTTATAGGTGATTTATTTCTTTTCTCTAACTGCCTGTAGGATTTTGTTCTTCTGTTGGGTTTATGGGATCTTAATTACTATGTGTCTGGGTGTAGATTTTTTTTTGATCATAGCTAATTGGAGTTCTATATGCCTCACTTGTCTGAATGTCCAATTCTCCACCTTGGTCTGAGAAGTTTTCCACTATTACTTCTGTGAACAGTTTTTTTATGTCAATTGTATTTTCTCCTGTTTTTTTGTAGACTCTTATCAGTCTTATGTTATTCTTCCTTGCATAATATAGCAGCTGCTGGATTGATTCCTGGTGGTCCCTTACTATTTATAAGACATCTCTCTTTTCATGATCCTTAACCACAATCATGTCTTCTATATCTGATATTCTATCTTCAGATTCCTTCAGTCTGCTATGCATCTTACAATGGAGTTTTTAATTTCCTGAATATCTGTTTGAATCTGTTTCATGGATTCCATTTCTTTCTTATGTTGGATGATTATGGTTTCTATTTCTTTCTTATGTGGGGCATTCATGGCTTCCAGCATATTTCTGAGTTCATTTATTTTTTTTTATCTGTTTCTGTTCTAGAGCCTCTAATTATGTCTTTCACTCTGCTCACCATCTCTGTAGTTATCTGGGAGATTATTTCTGCTTTAAATTTTTCTAGAGTCTCATTCATATGTTTTGTTACTTTCTGTGGTCAGTTCAGGGTGTCCAGGTGGTTGATTATCAGACTTTTTCCCCTAGATTTCCCTAGAAAGTGCCTTTTGTTGAGTGGAAGCCTGGGTTTGTGACTTGCTTAAATGTCTTTTCATTTTTGTTTTTGGTACTGTCATTTATAAGTCAATGATTCCCAGTAAGCCAGTCACAGACCCATGATATTTAGACAGAGTTCTGGCTGCAAATCCTAAATTGAGCTCCCTGCCCTCCCACAGGGCCAAACTCCCCAAGGCTTTACTATAGGTTCCAGCTGTCTTTCTCCTGAAAATAGTCCAGGATTAAATGCGAGGTGATGATCCCTCCAACTTACCAAGTATGGCATTCTGGTATGTTTATATTGCAGAGATTATCTTCACTTTTCCAGTGGGCTTCAGTTTTCATCAAAGAGCCTGAAAGAGGTCCTCTCTCTCCTCTTCACCTCTGCAACCCAGGACAATGGTCTTTATGTCCCCCTGTACCTCTGTAGTGTGGAAGTGGGTAGCTGCACAGCCAAGAGGCCAGAGGCAGGGTGGGGGGGCTGTTGTTACAGGTGCCCCTGCAGCCAAACAAGGGGGCTGTCGGGCCTCCGGGATGGGGGATTTCCTCATGGTCTCCTGGATGCAAGTGGGCGTGGCAAGCTGGAAGGAGCAAGGTGCAGCTACCCTGGTCTGAGCACAAGGCCAAACTGCCACAATTTTAATAATAGCAGATTTAAGTTACATTACAAAAAATGTTTTAAAATTATTTTTCAAATAATTTATATAGTTACACAACTGATTTTGATATGGCTTTGGATCCACAAACCATACTGAATTCACTGGTTAATTATAGTAATACTGGTTTATACCTAGAATCTTTTGGGTTTTCTTCATATGCTTAGATAATCTACAAATAGTGAGAGTTTTATTTCTTTTCTTTCAGTTCTTAAATTTTTAATTTTCTTGTTTGAATGCACAAGCTATATTCTCCAAGAGAATATTGATTGAAATGTACATTTTATCTCAATTCTGGACTAAAAAGTGAAAAATAGTTCTAGACATTTCAAAATTAACAATGATACTTGCTGTAGATACTTTTGAAGCAATCAGATTAGGAAAGTTCTTTCCTAGCCCTAGTTGTCTTTCTTTATGAATGGATATAGACTTTTACCAAAGTTGGAATTTTCTGAAATTAATGATTGTATTACTTTTTTCTTTGTTAATTTAGTGGATTTTATTGAATTATTTTTTAATATTAAACCAGTCTTATTCTACTGGAATCAACCCAACTTGGTTATCATCTATTGTTCTTTTACCATAGTTTGGATTTAATGTAATTATATGTAATTATATATGTGTTGTTACATATATCCTAGAGTGAGAATTCATTCAATTTTCCTTGTTTGCCATGTTAAAAATTTTGTTTTCAAAGTTAGCCTGACTTCATAATGTTAAAGAACTTTGTCATTTTTCACTTCTTTAGAAGAGTTACTATGAAATTAGCATAATTTCTTCCTTAAAATTTATTGGTATAACTGCTATTGTATGGAATATTTCTTGGGTACATTGTACATATTGGTTCAATATTTCACTGTATACAGAATTCTATACTTCATCAGAATATCTGAGTACATAGGAGCATTATGAGATATTTGGGACAATATTTCCTATATCCTTATGTTTGCCTTTGTTTTGCTAATTCCTGAGGTGAAATTCGTAGATTTTTACTACAATAAACAATTCTAGGTTATGAAGCTCTGTCAGTGAAGATCTTGGATCCAATCTCAAAGATATTATGTCTGAAACTCACCTTCTATGTCTTTGGTTCTTTCAGGTTTTCAATATGATTGGCTATCCTGGATCTCAGCTTTGGAACCTGCTCATGAAATTCCTAGGATAGATCAAACTTTAATTAAACTTCCTATTAGAGTATGTTCTTATAAGCCTTATTCCTTTCAATATTTTCCAATGGACTTCATTTTAGCTTAACTAGTCAGTATTCAGTCCACAGAAACAATCTATGCAGCAAGTCCCTTCCTGGGCTTATTCATCATTCACATGTAAGGTATGCATTTAGGCAATCCACGCAATTTCTTTCTTTCACAAAGCAGAGGAGGGAAATCATATTTCTTCTAACTTAAACTGCTATGATAGTTTGAGATGAAAGCACCAGCTCCAGGGGTTCCAACAAACCAAGCCTGGCCACTCATCCCATAACATCAGTCAAGGAGACCAACATCAGCAAAGGGCAGGAAAGGAGCTTTGATGAGTCTAGCCAAGATGGGAAGAATAGATCAAAAGGCTTAAGATCTGTCTTCCAGGATCTGACAGAAACTGTGGGCTCTTATAGAAAAGTGGAACAAAGCCAAGGGTTGAATTTCACATAGCTGGGGGATTTGTACAGCTGGCAGCCTTAGGTAGTCCTGGTCCAGATATGGTCTGGTTGATCATTATCTCAGGACTGATTCTCTGTGAGTAATCACCATCACTTGAAGTAACGATTCTGATTCTGTTCCCATCGTGAGATGGCAGCTCCTGCTTTGGGGGGCAGCCTCAGCCTACAAGGAGCAATTGTTCCCATTTGTGGGTGAACTCATCATGGGGAGGTCTGCAAGGCTGTGCTTTTCCTGGAAACGAAGGTGACTACAGGTTTACAATAATGACTCTAGACCTGGAGGCACTGCTCCAGGGGACCTAGAACTGGATGTTGTAAAAACTGGTAATTAATTATCCTAAATATTAGTTTAGTTATTCTTACAATAGTGTCTTCAGTTTGGAAGAGGTTGAGAGTAGGTCAATTTAGAGATAGTAAAGCTTATAACACAGTCTCTCCCTGAGTGATTAGCATGACAGTGTATAGAGCTAGCAAGGATCAGACTCAAAGTTTTAAGATAATAAGGGAGACATAAAGTGAAGGCAGAGATGTCCAGCTTTATCCTGCTTTTAGATACTCATTGGACACTTGCAAGCCTAGCCACTCAGTCTTTGTTACAAGGCCATTTTCAAACTCACGTACACCAAGGATTTGATAAGAAAGTGCCTCTGAAAAGGCTTATTATGAAATTTAGATAAAGCAGAAAATCGAATATCAATAAGGTCATATTAAAAAGGGATTTAGCTCAGTGGTTTCGCTGCCTGCTCCTCAAGCACAAGGACCCGAGTTCGATCCCCTGTACCAAAAAAAAAAATGATAGGTAATTTTTATTGGAGTGTAAGTTCCATGTCTCTAAAATAAGAACTATATTAAGGGTATTATGCAGTCTCTCTTTTTTTTTAAGAAGTGAGATCCACATGATAAAAATATCCATGGAAATGATAATGAGAAAATGATACAAAAAGACAAATTCAGTGCCCCTAATTTTTGTTTACTTTTCTACATTTTTCTACATTTACTCTTACTATAAATTTCAATGTCCCAGTAGAAAATTATTCAGTTAAATAGGTACTTGTCACATATGGAGAAAGAAAGGTTTTAGGTTATAATTTAGTAAACTGGGAGTCTACAAAGATATGAAAAATATCTGTTCAATTTAGTATAAAGGAGAGCAAAAATACAGAAACTTATCTGGTGTAACATGCAGATTGTGGCACATAAATTTTCTTGATTTGCCAGTTCTGTGTTTAAACTTTCCACTCAGGGATAATTGTCCAGAGGCAAAAACTTAACAACAGAAATAACTTTCCCTTTCAAAATTCACAGAAAAATATGTATCTGCCTAAACACATATTAACTGATGTAGAACAGAGACCCATAATCCTTTCCCCAAACTTCAGTCTAAATTGATCTGACTCCCAAGAACCCTGGGGTTTTTTGTTTGTTGTTGTTGTTTTACTATTAAATATGATGACTTCTAGTGCTTGGCTGTTACTTCAAAAACTGTTGATAATTTTGAGAATTAAAAGTTGATCTAAAGTTTTTTTCTGTTTTTTGTTTGTTTGTTTGTTTTATCAGTCATATGTCCTTGGTTCCTGGCACATACCCCCTAAAACTATTGGAAATTTGTAAATAATAAGAGGGTATTGCGTTATTCATAATGAGCCCCTCTTTAAAATCCCCAGAGTTTATGCTAATGAGCTGGCTCTTGGTGAGCCCCTGTGTAATTTCAGGATGGGGGATGGTTGCCAGGGGAACTCACTGTTTGATTAAAGACACATTCAGCCTCACCTCTCAGTCTCTGGGGAGAAAGGAGGTGATAGAGGTGAAGTCCCATTACCAATGACCAATGATTTTTATTGTAGATAGGTAAGTTAGTTAGATATCTTATAGGCAGTTAGACAGGAACACCTCAAGGAGAAAACATGGGGTGAGGAGCCAACATGTAGAACAATCAAGGACTCAACATGGAGAACAATTGAGCACATTCACTAGTTAGCATTATAAAAAAAGAAAAGAGGTACTACTTCCCCTAGAGAGGAATAGCAGTGATTGATATTCTAAATGGGGAAATTCCTTTTATGTGACTTGTTTTCCCATTTAATTTCCATTTAATCAATATTACCCTGGTGACTATACTTGTAATCTTATTTGTTGGCCATGGTTTTGTTCCACCTCATGCCCACCTTGTAATTTTCCACTGGGTCTTATTGTTTTGTCCCACTCTGTACCCTCCTCACCTCATGGCTTTGCTGTATAAAATACCTTTGAAAAGTGAGATGGGCAGGCAACCCATTTTCCAGTTCCAGTTCTGTCTCTCTTAGACAGAAGCTATCTTTCTCTCAATAAATTTTTCCTACTCTTAACTTCTGTTATTCCTAGAATTCATTCCTGTATTTTAGAGAACATGAACTTGAGTTTCAGATATCTAGCAGGTTTGGGAGTTGCATCTATTCCTTCATATCAATTTGATCAATCCAGACTACATAATGAAACTTCCATAAGAGCCCTATGCAACATTACAAAGCATCCAGGTTGGTGAACCCCTCAAAGTGCTCAGGCAATAACCTCCCTAGGGAAGTGACCTTGGGAAGTGACCTAGGGAAGCCTCCCATAGAAGCAACCTTCCCCATACCTTGTCCTATGTATCTCTTCTGTTTCTGAGTTCTATCCTTGAGAACGAACTGATTATCATAAATTAGATGATTTTCCATATCCTAAGAGTTGTGCTAGAGAATCACTGGACAGGATAGGAGGGGTATTAGGACCTCCTGTAATTATAGCCATATAACAGAGACTTAGAGGGTGAGCCTGTAGATTCATAATGGATAACTAAAAGCAGAATATATATTAGAATCTCTGATTTTTTAAAGTTCTTTTATTGATACATTTTAGGTATACAATTTGTTTACATTTATCATTGGGTGTTTGTACCTGTACATGATATACCTTGGTTCTTATTCTGATTATTTTTTCTAGTACTGGGGATTGAACTCAGGGCCTTTGAATTGAATTACATACCTACCCCTTTTTAAACTTTCTTTATTTTTAGACAGGGTCTCATTAAATCATCATTCCCCAAACTCAGATTGAACTTGCAATCCTTCTGCCTCAGCTTCCCAGAGTGGTAGAATTATAGGTCTGTACTACCAGGCCCAGGTTCTGCCTTCATTTTATATGCTTCCAGTATTGCTTTAAAATTGAATTAGATCCCTGCTTGGCTCCCCACTTAGGCATGCTATATTAGTCACTTTCCCATTGCTGGCACAAAATACCTGAGACCTGCAATTTAGAGTAGAAGAGGTTCATTTTGTTTCATGTTTTCATAGGGTTCAGTCTATGGTTAGTTGGTTCCAAAGCAAAGAAGCCATGGTAAAGGAGAGCTGCTCAACCCAAGGGAGCCAAGGAGCAAAAATGGAAATGGTGCCAGAAAAGAAGAGGCCAGGGAGCAGACATAGTACACAAGCTCACGCCTCCATGGCCCACCCAGGCACACCCAGGGATGTGCTTTCATAATCACTTCAGTGGCTCTCAAGCCAATCAAATTGACACTATTGAGTTCAACCACCAAACATATTCACCACTTAAAGACTGTCTGCATGATAAGGTTTGTTGTCCCTAAATTCACTTAGCCTATTTTATCTACCTTCAAGACTGAGAGCACAATAATAAGAGCAATTAAAATAACTGTTAGGATTTGCAGGGATATCTAAGTGCCAGCATTTGCAGTAGAATTGATCTGAAACTGATTCTGGACTCCAACAAGTGATGCCTAGAAGTCTGAATCTATTGTCCTAAACATGTATTCACCTTGGGTTCTAGGAAAAGCAGAGCCTTGTTGGCCACCCAAAATGAGGCCTCCTTGCCCCCAAACTAAAACAATTACCACATAAAGGGAAGTGCGGCTGTACTCCACCCCCTACACCAGACAGGAGCTGTCCACTCTGGATGAGCACTGAATTGCCACTTGAGCAATGATAGCTCTCCCAGGACCCTACAGAGCCAGTCCCGAGAATCCAATCAACTATACCACAACTTGGTCAAGATTGTTTCTGCTACCAGCCATATAAATCCCCACCTATTTATATCCCTGACTTTGCTTTCTATAAGACCACAACCTTTCTGTTGGCCTCTTGCAGATAGATCTTTAACCTCTTTGTGCTTCCCAGCATGACCTGGCTGATTAAAGCTCTTCTCTTGCCCCTTACCACTGGTCTCCTTGATTGGTGCTATGTGGTCAGTGACTAAGCCTGGTCCTTTGGGACACCTGGACCTAGGGTGTTTTTCTCTGGTAACAGTCATTTCTCCAGAAATGTAGGACATCTGATGCTCCATTCTCAATGGGCATTTGGATAGGGACAGCCATGTGGGAATGAATCTTAATTTGTGAAATCTGAGTCTATCTTTAGATACTTAGAACTGAATTGAATTAGACACTCAGTTAGTGGCAGAGAATTAGAAAATTAGCTGGTTTGAGAAGAAAAAAGCTTTCAGTTCAACAGACATTAAATATTTCCTAAACACATAGCTGAATAGTAAAATTATTCTCTACTCATCCCAAAAATATTTTTCTACTATTTAATGTCAACCATGAACTTTTGTGTCTGTTTCATAGCAGAGCAAATGATGGGGAAGTTTTATTTTTTAGGAGCAATTTGTATAATATCCTAATTGAATGTATAACATTCATTTTTTGTCCAAACAAATTGATTTATCATGCTGCTGATTAATTGTATATATTGATCTTTTCTTATCTTTGAGATAAAAGATAGTGTTTACATATTTTCACTATCTGTTAAGGATCCTAACACTGTCCTAAAATATAGTAAACATGTGACAGCCTGGCTCTCCTTCCTGTTGCTGCAGCTCTTTGCCTAGTGAAGGACAGCCCTATTTCTCATGTCTGGAGCTGGAATTAAACCATGTTGAGCAAAAAAGCGAAGTCCAAGACCACCAAGAAGTGCCCTCAGCATGCGATCTCCAACGTGTTCGCCATGTCCCACCAGTCACAGATCCAGAAGTTCAAGGAGGCCTTCAACACGACCGACCAGAACCGAGGCAGCTTCATCAACAAGTACCTGCACAACATGCTGGCCTCGGAGGGGAAGAATCCCATTGACGCCTACCTGGACCTCATGATGAACGAGGCCCCAGGCCCCCTCAACTTCACCATGTTCAGCGAGAAGCTCAACAGCATGGACCCAGAGGACATGATCAGGAACACGTTCGCTTGCTTTGAGGAAGAGGCCACAGCCACCATCCAGGAGGACTACCTGCATGAGCTGCTCACCACTATGTGCAACTACTTTACCAACGAGTAGGTGGACAAGCTGTACCGAGAGGCGCTCATCAACAGAAAGGGCAACAACTACATTGAGTTCATGCGCATCCTCAAGCATGGGGCCAAGGACAAGAACAACTGAGAGGCCAGGGCCGGCGGCAGCCTGTCCTCTGCTTCCCTCCACGCAGGCCCGTAGAGCCCTTTGCATGCATCTAATCACAGATTTGCTTCTGATGTGTTTATTCCAGACCTTCCTTCTGCCACTTAGCAGTTGTATAATCAGACTGGATGGAAATGGGGCGAGGTTGTAAATTGTACTGAAAAAGAGACTGCGAATAAAAATCCACAAATGTGAAAGCCCAGGAAAATATATCCGTATTTCTGGTTTTGCTGGATTTTTACATTTTTATATAATAAAATGCTATTTTGAAATTTAAAAATATAGTAAACATGTAATATATGTTTATTAATTGTCTTCATATGAGATTTCTATAATGGAAAATGTCATCTTCTAACAGTTCTGTCTTTAAGAAGTTTAAATTTGCACTTAGTACCTGACCCATGACAATTTGCTGATGCTGAATTGTAAAGAAAGGGAAACTCAGGAGGCTGGAGACTGGAGTTACCCTCCTGAAAAGTTGATAGCCTCAACTACCAGAAATGTTGTGCTCTCATAAACACCAACTTCATAAAGTGTAGTTAGGAAAAATTGAGAATCCATATCCATGTCTTTTGAAATATTTTGTATTTACTGGTCTTAAATATACCTTTTTTCCTCTACTGAGAAAAAATTTTTCTTGCTGTTGATATGATATCCTAGTGACCAGTGGTATATAATTTAAATTACAAACCTCCATTCATTTTCCTTTATCCATATTGAATTATCACAGCTTTATTAAAGTGAATAAATGTATTCAGAATGAACAAACATATTTAAGAATATATAAACAATATTTTTCTGGTAAATTCTTCCTGGGAGAGCAAAAATAAAACCTTATATCAACATTTGATTTTCTTTCTTTTTATGTATTGTCATGGTTACTTTTTCACTGGTGGGATAAAATACTTAATGCCCACAAGTTAAAGGAGGAAAGGATTTTTTTTTAGCTCACAGTTTGTAAGGGTTTCAGTCCATAGTCAGCTGTTCCAAGGCGGGAACATAGCAGAGGGGCATCACAGAGGAGAAACAGTCCATGGTATGGCAGGCAGTAGGCAGCAACCAGCAGTGAGGCTCCTTTTCCTTTTTTGAATTCCATTCAGGCTATAAACCTATTGATTTGTGCCACCCACTCCCAGGGTAGGTCTGCTGTCATCAGTAAATCCATTCAGCCATACCCAGAACTATGCTAAGCTAATGAATGAATTGAAGCAGTTATCACCTACCTATAATCTATATTCACACACCCTAGCTCAAGCCACCTCCAAAAAGCACCACCTCCAAAAAGCTCATGAGTCTTTAGGAGGATGACTAGATACAAGATATAACATCTAATAAAGCAGGGTAAAAGAGACATGTAAACAGATTTCAATGCCACAAGCAAGGCAGTGATCAGTGATGTAACATTTGGGCAGACAATAAGGATTTAGAAGAATACAGGTGAGTGATGACTTTCCAAGAGTTGATATTATTAATGCTGATTATAAACCTACATTATTTTTCTCAGATCCTTATTTTGAATCAAATGTATTTTGCAGAATGTTTAAGACACCAAAAGATAATTATTATTTATTTAGAACTATTATGAGTGTTGAACTTAATAAATTATGTGAAGATTTACTTATATATAATTCCTGTTTTGAACTCTATCAATGTTTATAAGAATAAAGCCTATGAAACTCTTTATTCATTATGCAGTTTGTCATTTCCATTGTAGGGTCCAATGTTCCCGGTCAGTATGGTGGATACTGGATCAGTATAAAACACCAAATAAGTTTCTTTTAAATGTTAAATGGTTAAAAAAAAGACAAAGAGGAAGAATCATTTGTGTGTTTCCAAACACTAAAATATTTACTATCTGGCACTTTGAAGAAAATGTTACCTAAACTCTGCTCTAGAATACTATGTGTGAACGTTTTTTTCAAAGATTTCTTGCATTTGTACTATGTGAATGTTCTTTAGTTAGACTTGTATATGACACAGTTAATTTATTATTGTCCCAAATTATTTAAGGAAATATCAGATTCTCACTTTTATATCATTTCCCATAGCAGTGTTCTGACTGTCAAAATAGCCTGGAAATATTTGCATTTATCTCAAACCTAATTGATTAAATATCTTGCTTCTTCTGACAATATGCTTTTGGGTTTGTTCTCCTTGAGATATATTTTACTCTATCATATGAACCCACTATCTTGTATTTATCTTTCAATGAATATTAAGAATCAATGAATAATATTGTCCAAGGGTTTTAGGATACATTTTTTTTTTCATTTAGTTTATTGGTACATTTTAGGTATACAATACAGTTACATTCATCATTGGGATCTTCTACCTTTACATTATGTATCTTGGTTCTTATTTTTTCCCCATTTTCCTTCCCTCCCTTCAACCCCTCCAGCTCTCCCTGTTTACAGAGGCTTTGTTTCTATTTTTTCCTTTTTTCATATTTTTTTCATTTCCTTTCTTTCTTTTTCCCTACCCCTCCCACTTCCCCTAACCCTTTAGACCTTTTCATCCTATTTCACATTATCAATTATACATTTTGATCCTTATTTACACTTTTAGTTTTTCACACCAGAAAAACTATGCAGTATTTACACATGTGTGTCCTATTTATTTCACTTAAGAATATCGCGTCAATGTGCATCCATTTAGCTATAAATGTCTCTAGTTTATCATTTTTTATGGCTGAGTAGTACTCTTATTTTAAAAAAAAACACATTTTCTTTATTCAATCTCCAGCGATGGGCAATCGTGCTGTTTTCAAGCTTTAGCTATTACAAACTGTGCTGCTATAGACACGGGTGCGCATATATTGCTGTGATATGATTCTTTTAATTCTTTTGGGAAGATACCCAACAAAGGAATAGCTAGGTCAAATGGGATCTCTAATCCTAGTTTTCTGAGTTATCTCCATATTTATTTTCACAGTGGTTGCACCAGTCTGCATGCCCACCAACGAGGAAGAAGGGTTCCTTTCTCCTCACAACCCCTCTAGCATTTGTTATTGATTGCTAAAGTTGTTTTCAAAAGTGATATAATTCTACAGTGTCAAAATTGAGCATCAAGTTTATTTAACTTTTATAGTCATTCTAATGCTACAAATACTCTATCTTCTTCCAACTTAAGCTAAAGTTTGATTTTATCAAACACATCTTCTATTTTTATTGCTATACATGTACAAAATTTTATTTCTGTAAAATTATATTAATATTTCATTAAAGAAAATAATTGTATTAATTTATTTATAATTTAATATTATCCTTTCATATCTTAATGAGTCCAGCTTGGTCATGAATTTATAAGACAAACTTCTAAATTCATTGAGTGTAGTGATTTAATTCTATTGGTCATAAAATTTCTATTTGCTATGGGTCCCATCCTTTAGCCGTGATGTTTACACATTTTTATTGCATTAAATAATGGAAGCATAATTGCTATTTGGATCTTTGAATTAATTTGGGTTTGATTACATCTCAAGGAGGTTTTTTTGAGAGCATGGTTCTTATTTTGTAGCATCCATCTCCAAATATATATCTAATTTTTTTTTGCTATCTTTATCTCTCTTACATTGATCTATTTCCTTATGTATGCCCAAGATAAAAGTATTATTTAGATGATCACTGTAGCCATTAGTTATGTATACTAATGAAATTTCTGCACAGTAAATTTTGTGTACTCATAAAATAACAGAGTATATTCTATGCATGAAGATAAGCTTCACGACAATCCCCTGGATGAAATTGTATTATCATCCCCATTTTATTGTTATGATAGCTGAAGCTCCAGTAAAGTTTGCCGTTGTGTTTAGCTTTAGATCCATAACCATGGCCAGTCACTCATTATTGTTCTAACAAGTTGACCTACAAGATGCAATGCCATAGTGGGACTATAGCCGTTGCCTAGACTACAGGCATCAGTAGCCCCTAGACTACAGTTGAGCTTGCTTGTGCATGGGAAGACAAGGAAATCATGACATTCAAGTTTCTTTGGACCCAGGTTTCTGTCTGGGTGGCAGTCAGTCATCATGTGATTGGTTCAACCTCTATTCCTATTCCCTGGACACCTTGGGTGTAAAAGAGGAGCAGATGTTTCATACTGGCTTAGAAGAAGGTACTCAGACATATTATTGTCTATTTGTCTGTTGATGGGAATGATTTTATAGCAAGGCAAAAACTGGTCACATGGTAAATAAAGTAGACTATTGGAAGACCAGTGGACTTGAGCATAGGAGAGGAACCAGACATAAAAAGCAGAATTGAGATTTTTCCAGGTGAGTGAGTATACTTGAAGAAAATCTTTACAATGGTAAAGTCTTTACAATAAAGAAGCATGGTGTCATATAAGGGGAAAAGACAACCAATAATAAAGCTGATAGCATAAAATTTTTAAGTCTTGATAACATTTAAATATTTATAAAATAGGGAATTAGATTCAGTAAACTTGAAAAAATAAGAGATGGTTACCCGAGTATAACACTTTAAAAAAATCTAGTTTCCAGAAGTGATAAATTTATTGGCAATGACAAGGCCCAGGAAATAACTGTGGGAGAGAGAGACTGAAGTGCAGTGGAGCTACAGATGATTGCACCTTACACAATAATTGCAAAAGTTCAAGGATCTGGAAGTATGATTTCAGATTATTTCTTCTCTCAGTTAAACTACTCCATCATTCCAATTGCCAAGGTCAGAACCCTCAGCAACATCATTTGCTCCTTATTGCACACTATCATCTCATCAATAAATCTTGTCCTGCTATCTGTGTAAAACTTCTTGATTCCTACCACTACCCTCCATCTGTCTTTGCCCTTTATCTTCTTGCATTCGTTATCAACATGACAATAAACAAACCATTCAGATCATGCCACCTTGGGCTCTAAACTCTCCAGGTGCTTCCTATCTAGTTGGAAGAAAAGCCAAATGTTTCCTATATGTATCCCTTGTCACAATGATGTTTTGTAACAAAATATCCTAGATTTTAATTAATCCTAAAACATTTTATATTTGTAGCTTTGGAGTGGTTGGACGGGGAGTGGCGGAGTTAGCCTCCTATCAGTTACATTTTGTTCAAGTTGGAGATTGGGTCCTATTCGCATCAGGCACCAGTCCATCCCACATCACAAGCCAAAATCAAAGTACAGTACCACAATATGAAGACAAATCAAGTGTGCCAGTTTAGTTTCTCTGAAATGCAGATGTTATAATCAAATTAGGCTGAATCCAAAAGATTCAGCTGTGAAAGACAGGAAAAGATAAGGATAGAGGCCCGTGGAGGTAGGAAGAACTTTCAATGCAGAGTTGCAGTGCAGTGCAGGTCTGACGAGTGTGCAAGCAGAGGGAGAAGCTCAAGAATTGAGTATGAAGACTCTTAGATTGCACTGGGGTCATAAGAAAGTTTCAGGCAGATCAGTGCAGAAATGTGAGTCCATAATTTCGGTCCACAAAAATATGCTGCCACTAGCACCCATGCTATGCTCAGTATGCAGTGGACATTGGCTATGAATATCCCAAGTAGGAGCAAAGCCTCTGGATGAACACAGGGATGAATCTGAAGTCTGGTAGTGAGGACCTTCAGTCTAGTTATGCTCCTTGGATCAGGTGCTTTGGAAGAAGATCTGAGCAGCACTCTTGGCTGAAGCACCAGTTGTATTGCCACACTACCGTTATTGGGGCAAAAAAATACAACTTCCCATAGAGTTGGGAAAGAGAATATTGTTGAAATATAATCTAATTAACCACAATGTTACATGTGTATCTATACAAATCAAGTTTTCTTTTACCTGTCTGACCTCATTTATTCCCTCTGTTCTCACATTAATTCCCCTGAGCAACACCGTGTCTTTATTTTAGTATAGTGCACACCAGACAAGCTCATATCACAGATCATTTGTCTGTAGTGCTTTTTCCAAACATGTCTGCATATTTCTGCTCATTTTCTTCTAATTCAAACTGACCCACTCAACAGGCTTTCTTTGATCACTTTTTCTAAAATTTCAGTCCCCATCAACGTAAAACATGGTTCCATACATTGCTTTAAGAGTGGATCCTATTCCTCTAACCAAGTACAGACTACATTAGTCAAGAAAAATGCATGAAAAACATAATAAATTTTCAAATTTTTGTCACTACGATCTCCTAGCTGATGCAGGCAGCAGGTAATCTAATTATTCTTAGGAATTTGTACTGTGAATAATTTAACAAGTGTTTCCCTTCATGACAATATTGAATTCAGGGCATTTTGCAAATAATTCAATAGATGAACAAATACAACAATAGTTACTTTTTTTAGGAAAAATGTACAAACAAGGAAAATCTCACTGCTTCTCTTCCACTGATTCCTTTATCCCCACTAGAGATAATCAAAGAAATACACATAGGCTAGATTTTTGATTAGCAAATGTGATGGACATATTCAGGCAAGTTTCCTGCTGCACATGGTATCAATAAGCATGTCAACTTGACTGGCTATGGCACCCCGTCCCTTAATTCAACACTAATCTAGGTGTTGAACTGAAGTCCTTTGTAGATGTGATTAATATCTACAATCAATTGTCTTTGGGTCAAGATTACCCCTGATAACCTGGTGGGCCAATTCTTCTGAGCTTTCAGACTTTAACAGAAGATGTGGCATTTCCTCAAAAAAGAAATTGCACTGTTGAGTGCAATTCAGCGGCTGAACATTTCCAGCCTGTGAGCTCATCATATGAATTTTGAACTTGCCGACCCCCACAAACTTACACAAGCAAAGTTTAAAAAATAAATGTCTTTGTATATTTATATAAAATACATTATATATTATGTTACATATATGTATTTTATATGCCTTTCATAGACATGTATGTATGTACAAATGTATAACATACATGTAGCAGTGAAGGTTTTACCAGAGAAAAATCTGATTGGTACATACACCACCTAAATTATTTGTTTAACAAAAATGTCTAGAAATATATATTTAAAAGTTAAACTCTCAAAAGAGACCTCTGGGAATTATTCTGAAGGTAATCAAAAATATAATGAATTTTAAACTAAAACACTATTACAATTAAAGATATATTGCCATTATTCCCACTCAAAATACTCCTCATCACTTTGAACACACTTATCCCATCATTCTTGCCCCCTTCTGAAGCAGGTCTGGAAGTCTTCTGTTATGTCTTTTGTTGTATTTTTGTGGCTGCCTCATGTCCTGAATCCATTAAAAATATTTCTTTCATGGTCATTTTGACTTTGGGGAAAAGCCAGAATTTGCAGTGTCAAAGCCAGTGAATGAGATGGACAAGGACACAGCTAATATTTTTATTTGACAGAAGTTACCATAAACATTTTGAATCTATTCAGGACCTGTAGGCAGTTGTGACAGTGTAACTAAAGACACTCACAAAAGAGGACTTCCAGGTAGCTGTTGACTGGGAAGCAAAAAGAGAAAAATGAGACCCAATATCCCCTTTGTGGGCTCACCTCCTTCTGAAAGACCTTCTACCAGGCCTCACTTCTTATAGTTTGTGCCACCTCTGAGTAGTACTACAGGCTGAGGAATGATCTTTTAGTAAGTACTCAGGTCTTTAGGGGACCCTTACTGAAACCATAGCAGACTCTGTTTCTTCACCTCTGAAATGGGACAACAAGACCTATCTTATTTTGATGGTGGCTACTATAATTACCATGTGTAAATGTTTAGGTTTTTGTCAGGATGTTCAACACGTGTTTGAATTCTTGATTCTCTAGAAATCAAGACATTCCTTGATAACTCTTAACCATTCTGCTTATTATTTTGCAGTCCTTCCTTGGGCTAGCAGAAGACACATAAATAGCCCTGTAGTGAGAGTCCCAAATTTCACCCTCACAGTCAGTAGATTCCTCTACCTTAGATGCCCAAGGCAAGTGTAAAGAGGAATTCTGCCCACTGCTACCTCTAGACCTGTCTTAATCTCTACTTTTCTAAAAGTAGACAACAAAGGTCTAATTTAATTCTTTCAATATTTTACTCAGATGGTGACAGGAAACAAATTCCCAGACCCCTAAAAAATCATTCAGTTGAATTTATATTGGGACTTCATAATGATGGGTTGAAACACAAGGGACATGATCAATCATTGTTATTTGATAAAAAATTACATTTATCCTCATTGCTATCCTTCAAATACAGTAAGATTTTTGTCTTTAAAATAGTTGGGTTTTTTCTCTTACTTCTTTGAAAGAGAGAAAACACAATAGCCAGTTTTTCATTTATACTGTTTTTTTCTTCCCTCAGCATAAAACAAGTGGATTTGGTGGTGGAAGGAGAGTACTCAGGAATTGCAAAGGCAGGTTTTCTGATAAATTCTTCCTCAGCTCAGAAAAATGAAACCAGTGAAAAAAATGCAATAAATTCTGTTTATAGAGGAAGAAGCAGATAACACTTTGCAATATTAACCTCAGAAGAATTTGCTGGGGAAAGAAAGCAGTCTGTTCTTGCTTGAGTCTCATCTTGATGGTGACACCTGCTTTTTGGAGAGCTCTAGGGGAACTCATGAGAATATCCACCTTCTCAGCCCTGTGCCACCAATGCATGGACTAGAGAAACACACAGTGAATGTTTCAGTGTACAGGTATCCTGACACAAGTCCCTAGATGACTGTGTGTAGTGCTGACCCAAGTGTTAAGCCAGCGGCAATATGTGCCAGCTGATTATCTCTGGTAGAGACAAGTGACTTGATCTCTTTGATTCTGTACTTTCTGGTTTATTAAAAAATGCTTGGACCTAGTAGGAAGTTGCAAGAATTAAAAGAATATATGTGAGATATTAAAGAAAAAGGATGGAGTCCTTTATGTTGTTAAATATTTGAATTATTAAGGTCTCTAGGGAGTTTTTTCATGATTGGGAATGGGTTTGATTTTTTTTAATTAAATTCTTTTATTGGTACATTGTAGGTATACAACACAATTACATTTCTCATTGGGAATTGTACCTTTACATAATCCATCTTGG
>NW_004624841.1:3764277-3819342 GCF_000247695.1 Heterocephalus glaber | reverse complement strand
GTTCCATCTCATTTCCCTTTGGGGTTGCTGTAGGTGATCTGAAAGTCTGGTTTTGAGACTTATTTATGTGTTTTCTCATTTCGACTGAGGCGGGGGCCTGTTAGTGCCTGTATGGATTACCTCCTCTGAGCTGGATGAGGTGGGACAGGGGCCGGGAGCAGCGGTAGGGATGGTGACCCAAAAGCTCTTTCCTGTGGGTTAGGAGCAGCAGGAGGGATGTTGGCCGGGAACCCCCTTCCTCTGGACCAGGAGCAGTGGAATGGTGGCTCAGAAGCCCCTCCCTCTGGGCCAGGAGTGGTGGGAGGGATGGTGGCCCAAAAGCCCTTTCCTCTGGGCTGGGAGCAGTGGGAGGGATGGTTTCTGGGAAGCCCCTTCCTCTGGACCAGGAGCAGTGGGATGATGGCTCAGAAGCCCCTATCTCTGGGCCGGGAACAGCGGGACTCAGTACCTTAATCTGGTGGTCTGGTGTCCTCTGCGACTTTGTAGTGTGGAACGAGGTGGCTGCCTGTCTGCAGCTGGGTGATTCGGTGTGTTCTGTGCAATTGAGGACCCCGGGAGGGCATGGGCCGACCTGCCTGTCTGCCTTAACATCTGTTTTTAAATTCTGCTTATGAGTCTTCCTGGAAGTGGCCCATGGCAGCCTCTTGGCACAGATGTTGGTGGCCCTGTCTGTGCCCCAGGATGGTCCTTCCCAGAGGGCACGGCTCACCCTGAGTTCTGTGTGTCTGCTGCTTGCCCTGATTTTGAGCACTGTTTTCATCTATTAGCTTGGCTTTCTTCCTCCCACCTTGTGTCTTCACGCTGATAAGTTGCTTTGCTTCATGTCTCACAACACTCCCTCATCAAGCTGGATGCCTACCTCTCTAAGCTCTGCACTGCTCCTTTCTCCAGCAGGTTCTGTCCTTTAGCACCTGCCTTAGGGCCAGCACATACTGTGCTTCCACTGTGCAGTGCTTTGTTCCTATGTAAAATACATTTATAAGTTTCTGTTTGCTACTCTTTTTAACTCTCATTTATTATTTTTTTCAACACTATAAACCAGAATTCTGCTTTATGCAAAATTTAAAAAGAAAAAAGGAGAGTAAGGTATGAACTGGTGAAGGGTTGACTGTAAACAGATCTGAATAAATTAAGGATGTATATTTTCAGATTTAGAGACATCATAAAAATCAATATGACTAAGAGGCTAATAAAATAAAGCTGAACGCTAAAAGCATTTGATTAACCAAAACTAGTCAAGAAAAGAACAACAGAGATTCAGAAATTAGAAAGGGCCCATGGAAAACACATAGCAAGATGGTAGATATAAACCGAACTTTAATAATTACATCAAATGTGCTAACTAAAACAGAGACAAAAAAAACAAAAGCCCAATTGTGCTCCTCAAAGAGAAACAAAAAACAAAATCCTTCAAATGTAAAGAAAAGTAGTTTGAATATAATAGAATAAAAATATATATATTAACAGTTCACCTAACCTTACTGGTATGGTCATATCAATGTCAGACAAGGTAGAATTCAAGGAAAGAGAAATTTTAAAACTATTCATAATAATAAACTTTCATAATAAAAGTTATCAGAGAGATGCACAAATTTTTAATTTGTATACACCAAATAAGAGACGAGGATTTTTGATCATGATTAAACATCATTAGAAACCATTCATAATAAGATGCACATAAAAATATAATAATAGAGATCTAAAAATACATAGGACTATAAAATAAATCAAACCATTTTTAGCAAAGGTCTTTTTGGAATTATAATGGGAGTATAACAAAATTAATTTGGAGTCATCAAAGGAAATTTAAACTTTAAAATTTAGATTAATTTCTCAAATTTAAAGTCAGTAATTTAGGTTTCCCTGTTAAGAAACTAAGGGAGAAAAGAGCAAATTAAATTTAAAATAATAAAAAAGGATCAATTCATAGTGACTAAAAAATAAATTGATGAAATAGAAAAAGAGAAAAGTGAAAGAAAAAAATAACAAAATTCTACTTTTTGCAAAGGCTAATAAAATTTATCAAAATCATGAAGAAGCAATCAAAATTTAACTCAATAAATAGAAAGAAAAAGGAATTAAAAAATAAAGGGATAAATATTTTTACAGATTCTAGAGTTATTAACACAATGATAAGTTATATTTTAAAATTTGAAATATTTATGAAATATTACACATTTCTTTTTAAAGTGCCACATATCAAAAGTAGCTAAAAGAGCAAGTGAAAATCAAAATGGCTTTGTATCAATTCAATCATAATAAATTTTTTCTACAACTTCCACTCCTCAAAGCTCCTGGTTTAGGTGTTTTCCTTCATTGTTACACTTAAGCAAAATATAGTACCAATCTTGTAGATTTTTTCAGAAAACAGAGAAAGGGACAATAGTCTCTAAGATTTTTTGTAAGGTCAGTTCAGTCATAAAAGCAAAAAGTGACAAATTGTGAAAATTTTAAATTATAGACCAATATCAGTCTTTGTCATAGATTTTAAAATTCTTATCAAATACTATCAAATAAAATCTATATTTATATAAAAAGAACAATTCAAAATAGTGAAGTAAGTTTATTCTTGAATCTCAAAGTTGGTTCAATATTTGGAAATCAAAATAATATGAGTTGTTACTTTGACATATAGAAGAAAAATTATATAAGCATTTCAGTGGAAGTGGAAAAACATTTGTAAAAATCCAACACCCACTCATTGTAAAAACAAGCAAATAAATAAAGACCTCTCAGCAAATGAGGAGTAGAAGGCATTTTCCTCAACTTCATAATGGGCATTTAGAAATTAAAAAGGAAATGCCTTATTCATTCTTAATAGCTCTGAAATGATCCATGAAAAGGTGAATGGATCATGAAATGGTGATTCAATCATAGAGTTAAATAGTACTGAGCAGTAGAAAGAAGGCAGATATATATAACATATATATATATATATATATATAAATAAAACACACATATTCACACATTCTCTTAGACCTATGAACAAATCTTCAAAACAGTATGCAGAGCACAAGGAACAAGACATAAGAACAGAGTATGGTTTGATTTTTGTAGAGAGTAGAACTTGTAAAACTAATGTACACTCAGTGTATATCTATATGTAGAATGTGCATAGTGAATGAAAATTCACACAGAGATTTAGAAAGCAGCAATTACCCGCAGGAGACTACAATATTGATTATGCCCAAAACAGGCTGCAAGTAGTGCAGGCTATAAAGAGTTAACACCACAATTGGCTTGTTTACAAAAATAAGTCCGGCCAAAACCTAGGTGCTAATGTCAAAATAACTCACACCCAAATTCTGTTTCCACGAGTAAAACCTTCTTACTAAAAAAACAATGTTCTAATTACAACCATATATTTTGTCCAGTCTATTCCTAATTTAAAAATGCTTTCTCATGTTTTGTACTAGCCTTGCTTACATTAATTTCCATAAAACCACATAACTGCACATCCTTGCACCTACTACTGCCCCTACACATAGCTCACCTTCACCCCAATGACTGGCCAGTGCCTTTGTGGGGTGCACTGATATTAGTCATCCTGGCACCCTGCTTTCTGTCTTAGTTCTGTCTTTTAGGTTTTTTTCCCTCTGGCCTGCATCATACACTAAATAAAAAACTAAAACCTTCTACAGAGGTTTCCAGTAACATTTCAGGGGCCCCTACTAGTTGCCTAAAGTAGGAATAAGGAATGATTACCCAGAGAAGGCATAAGTGAACTTCTGGGGTAATGGAAATGCTCTTTATTTTGTGTAATAGGGCTATGGTTATCAAGTGTACACATTTGTCAGTACTCATTTGAGTAAATTGCTCTTCACTTTATTAATTATATCTCAGAAAGACTGAAATTTATATAGCTATGTAAAATGTAAAATATAGAACATCTCATTTTCCCTTATGAAATTATACGAAATAGATGATAGAAGATAGATGAATGGATAGACTAACATAAGCATCCAAAAGAGTGAAAATGAGTACAGCATTATATTAATTATGCCATGACAAGACTTCTGGTAATTTTCTCTCTTTATTTTTAATTGGTAAACTTGTAATTTACAAGCTCTCTAGAAGCAAGCAGGCTTTACAATTGATTTAAGGTGTTTTTTGTTTTGTTATGCTTTTAAAGGTTATGAAAAGGAAAAAAATATACAAAAGATCTCATACATAATAGATTTCTAGGATTTTTTGGAACCTCCTTTTAGCTTTCTTTTACCAACTCACTCTATTTGCCATCTTTTATGTATTTACTTCTATTTTTCTTTATTCCCAGTGTATTGAACATTCATTTATCTATATCTACATCTGACAGTATTTGATGAAAGCTTTTTCCTCAATTTAATTTGGGACAGTATCAGAAATCTCCAAGGACTTAATTATCAAGTTTGCACAATAGTGAAGCTAACAGAGTCATACACAAAAACAAGATGATAAGAAAGGAAATGGAATGTGTCTCCATTGTAATCGCATTTTTTTTTTTATTTCTCCTGACCTTACCTCTGGCAGGACCACAGATTTTCACTTGCCTTCTGGGATATAAAGCCAATCAGTCCAGAGAGACAAACCTTGGCTGTGAACCACAGTGTTAAATTTATGGGAGATTTTCAGAAGCTAGTCTGAAAAAAACCATCGTTTGCACAAACTTGCAGTTATTAGCCAAATCCTTCTACTGTGTTCTCCTTTGGAGGGTAGCTGGGAAGGCTCTTCCTTGCTCTGCTGGACTCTAGTAAAGGAAAACTTTTGTTTGTGATCCAACCATAGGCAGTCCAGGAGACCAGTCTATCCATTTTTGCCATGATCTTGCTCCCTAAGAGGGAGAGGCAACAGCTGGCAGATTGTCTGAGGACAGTCACTAGAAGCTGATACTGAGAGACAACCAGAAAGAGAAAACAAGAGCAAACATACTTATTTTTCACTTTCTAGAGTTATTTTCTCATTTAAATTTCTATAACCTTCCCTTCAGGAAGGTGCTACTAAAGGAACACAGAAATGTAGACTGGAAAGGATGTTGTCTTCATTTGTGAACAATTTGATAGTTTAGGTACAAAATCCTAAAGAATCTAAAAAATGGAATAAATACTATTGCTAGTATTAAAAATTGAAAGTGCAAAAGCTACAATGACAATGTAAGATTAATTGTATTAATTGTATTTCTAAAAGTAACAATAAGAAATTGGGAAATACAGTGGAAAAACCACTTACATATAGGTATAAGAAAACAAACTCTTGCTTAGGAATGAACTTAACAAAAATGTGAAATATCTGTACATTGAAAACTAGAAAACATTGCCAAGGGAAATCAAAGACAACCTAAAGGAGAAGGCAAGTTCAAGTAATGGAAGATTGAAACATTGTTAACATTCTTCCTACAATGATCTAAAAAACATGAGTTCTCCACGGCAGCAATTTTATCCCCTCAGGGTGGGTAAAATTGGTTCTCAGGAGCCAAAAGAAGATATTACAGTAGGTTGTTGCCTTCCTAACAATATTTAATTCCTTATTTTTATTGTATCTGATTAGAGATATTTTAAACAACCTGTATTTTCTTTTTGTGGGAAAGGTAACCATAATAATTTTCTAAAAAGTCAAATAATAGTGGACTTAAAAATGCAAGAGGGGCTGGGAATATAACTGGTAGAGCACTTGCTTAGCATGTGGAGGCCTTGTATTTTATCTTACTTTCTTATCACTGGGACACAAGACCCAACACCCACCACTTAAAAGAAGATAGGCTTAATTTTGCACATGTTTTAGCCCCTAGCAGTCTGCTCCAAAGAAGAAACAACATAGGAGAAGGCCATGCTGGAGGGAAAGATGCTGGTCTCACGGTGGTCAGACAGCGGAGGAAGAGAGTATGTAGGAGCTGGAGAGAGAGAGTGGACTTCCAGGTCACATTCCCATTGGCTACCTCCTGTGACCAAGCACCACCTTCTAACACAAGTAGACCAATCCATAGATGAGCATAGTGCAAGCGTGATCCAATGACATTCCAAATACATGAGATTTGAGGGGAATGTTTTAGATATAAACCATAAAGAGATTGATCCCCAGCATGACAAAAAGTAGAATTAAAAGAGAAAACTAAGGCAGAGAGGCATTAAGTAATTTATCCTAGGAGCAGAAGAGTTTGCTGGACATTGAAGAATAAGAACCACTATGGTGATAAAGAGAACAATGGCTGCCTCAGGAAAATGGGATGGATGGGAAAGAAAGATGAGGAAACTGAATTGTTCATCTGTTGGTTTTAAGGATGCTTTTGAAGCTGATCATTGAAATGTACACTTAAAGTCTGTGTTTAGTCTATGTAATTATACATCAATTATAATTAAAACGTGGTGAAAAGGACAGAATCAAAGCCTATGAATGAAAATGCATTGGAAAGATCTATCAAAACAAAAAGGAAGGACAAGTCTAAAGCACAACTTTTCAGGAGGCACATTTGTGTGATACCAAAATGGCATATAAGGAAGTGATGGCTAAATGTCAAAAGAATATTTGCTGAAGGAGAAGGAAAGTTTTTACTTTTTTCTGACCACAGGGCACTTTTGGAGTGACTGGCAATATATTTTCACCTTGTTGGTCAAATGTTAATAAGATGCTGTATAAAGAAATTGAAAAAGATTAATTGGGAGGCCATTAGATTACAAGAGCTCTGGTGCCTAGGGTTCCTAATAAAAATACTGAAGACCAATGTAAACAGCACAGTGAAATATCTGACCAGTTGGAAACTGCTGACTAACCTCTTACTGGGAATTTTCTGCCAGATCATACTTAAATAAGGCAAAAACTTGGGTGTACCCGGTCAGGTGATTTTCTTTAAACTTTGCTTCTATGTTGAGCCTATAAAAAACTGTTTCGCTGCTACAGCAGAGCTCTCTGAACCTCTCCTGGTTCTAAATGCTGTCCATTTCATGAATTACTCTTTCTATTCTGCTGAGTTTAATTAGTCTAAAATTTTTCTTTTAACAGATGCTGTCCTCGTAATAATTAATGAAGATGCACATGCATTTTATAGCAGTTGTCCTGCTTACATTTTATTTTAAAATAACTAAGAATAAATGAATTTAAAAATTAACAAAAAAGGAACTTTTCAGGGGATTATGTTTGAAAAAGGCTTTCAAAGTATGACACTTAGAATGAGACTTGAGGGATGAGGAAGGCCCAGCCCTTTGAACAATATGATAAGAAAATGATAAAGGCATGTGGGAAAACTGAAGGCAGTCACTGTGACTACAGAAGGGTAAAGTGGAGGTTTAATACCATGATATTAAGTGACCATTAAAGCATGATCCACTCCATGCAGTGGTGTACAAGCTGAAGGAAGGAGCTTGGCTTTTCTTCTACATGAAATTAGAAACCATTAACAAGTTAGGGTGATGGGGAAACAATGTCCTATTCCTTTTTAGGAGATTGACTTGGCTATTGTGTAGGAATTTCATTAAGGAAAATAAGAGTAGAAACAGGGAGAGGTGTCATGATGATAAATAAAAAGTTGTACAGGTTAGAGACAAAGATGGTAAGAGAGGAGATGCAGAAAGGGAATATCTTCCACATTTGAGGCTAAATGAGTGAGAAAAAGAGATACTGGTGATTCTGACTGGGCCTTGTTGGGACTAACTAAAGAGGCCATAATATCACATATTAAAAGGATGGTAACTGACATAACAGAAGTCCTGGGAAAGAAGATTTATGGCTGCTGTTAGGGGATCAGAAATCAATACACCTACAGAAATCTGGAAGCTTATCTCTACTCCCTGCTCTGCCATTTCACACTGGGACTAGCCTTTGCTTATGCTTGTTCTTGCTATAATAAAATATTGAAACTGGGTAATGTGTAAGGAAAGAAGTTTTATTTAGCTCAAAGCTTTGAAGGCTGATAACACAAAAACATATTGCAAGCTCTGGGAAGCCCTTGTGGTGGGTATGACACCAGAGTAGCCTGGTGTGGGAGGGAGAGATCACATGGAGTCGGAGGCAGTGGGGAGGGGCCGGCCAGCCTTGCTCTTTCACAATCACTTTGGTAGAACTAACCAGAGGCCCAAGAGAACTACTTAATCCCTTCTAGGATGGACTTGTCTTTTGTTTAGATATTTTGCTATTGTAGTTTTATCATATTGTGTAGATTGATTTTTTTCTATATTCATTATTAAAATGAAAACCTATTGAAAACCAGGAAGGGCACTAGTGATGCTACATCACAGATTCATTTTTCTAGCCTTAGTCATAGCACAGTGACTAACAAGAAACCAGCATTAAATATTTACTAAATGGCTCTTTTGGATGAAATTCAACCAATTTATGCTTTTGCAAACTCTGAGAAAAAGCTATGTGCTTAAAGCTACCTGTTATATCGAAGTGTGACAATTGAACTCACCAAGTCTATACTGATCACCTACTATGTGCCAGAGTTAAATGTTACAAATACAAAAGCTCATTAGCAAGTGGTGCTCTGCACAATATACTCTCAGTCTAGTGGGAGGGTGACATTTGAACAGATGATTAAAATAAATGTGTTAAATGTCAAAATGTGGTTATGAACAAAGTGATATGGAAATGCAAATGAAGGAGAAAATTATCCTGCTCAGTGGGGCTTCCCCTAAAAAGTCACCTTTGATCTGGTCTCATGAATAAGCAACAGTCATTTCATTGAGTACTTAAAAAGCATTTCAGTGTATCTGTCACCTGTATTCCTTGGAGAGTCTTCAGATTTTGCAACTTGCGGTCACTGTTTTTGCCTTGAGTACAGCCCGTGTTAGGAACATGGTGAGCCAGGAAAGCTGGTTGGAGCCACCTCCCCACCTGTTGTCATTTACCCTCTTCCTGCTTTCCTTGGAGAATCAGTCCTGGATGGACAGATCTGTGTAGTTCAGCCTTGCAGTCCACACTGCCTCCATGATCTTTCCCACCACTTCTCATGCAGGGTCCCAGTTTCTTCATCTGTAAAATAAGAGGTATGGGCTAAGTCTCTACTGCCCTTTCTGGCATTAAGATCTGGTAAATTAGTGAATTGGGAGACAGTATCTCAAGAAATATGGATGTTAGAGGAAATTAGTAAGAAGAAAGATGGGAGGGTAAAGTTATATCTAAATTAATTTATTTTTATGATTAAAAGAATCAGTGGAGCATAGCCATGTGTTTTACATTGTTACAAAAAAATACACAATGCGGGGTAACTTACAAAGGAAAGAATTATACTTGGCATACATAGGCCTATTGAGGACTCCTGGCTATGACATACAGCAGGATGAAGAGCCAGAGAGGACCCGGTCACACACAGCCACAGACAGAAACATGTGCTGAGCTCAGTTTACCACTTTCCTTAGTGAGAACTAATCTAGTCACATGAGACCTGACTCACTCACTGCCCTGAGCAGACAACATCAATCTCTTCATGAGTGTGGAGTCCATACAACCGATTACCTTCCGCTAGGTCCCATTTCTTTTAAAAAAATATTTTAACCTTTTTTTACTAGTATATATTTGTGACACATAATAAATATATTCAACATGGGAATTGGTACATACACATATCATACCTAGATCCCTTTTACTTTCCCTTCTCCACCCCGCTGCCCCATCTCTCCTCTTTTCTAGATGCCCTTCTCATCTCCACAAGGTCTATTTCCCTATTTGCTATCATCTTTCTTTTATTTTACCCCTTAAATTATTTATATTTTGGGTTCTTTATGTAAAAGAAACTATGTGATATTTAACCTTCTGGGTCTTATTTATTTCCCTTAACATTATGGTCTCAAGGTGCACCCTTTTTCCTATGAGTGGCTCAAACTTATCCTTGTATATGGTGTAGTGGTACACCATGGTGTATACAGAGTCTGCCAAAAGTGTAAACTTGTATAAATATTTTAATACTAAATTTATTGAGACATCATGAGATTGATACGTTACCTTTGGTTTCTACAATTACAAGAGGTGCCCAAAGTGATGGCCATTTTCTTCTAGCGAACTGCTACTTAGGTAAACCTTGGTCATTGAGATTGCTGCACACGTATTTTCAATTTCTTCTCTAAGGGCCAGAAGTATAGTGGGTTTTCTACATATACGACATCCTCAAGGGTCCCCCATATGAGGGTAACAACATCTGTTGAAAAATCATCATACTGGTTTCTTTTCCTGAAGTGTGTGTACATTTTATTGGAGGACTCTGTATACACCATATTGTCTTTATCCATTCATCTTTTGATTGGCATGTAAGCTGCTTCCAAGATTTAGCTATTAAGAGTTGTGCTGCTATAAACATGGGTATGCATGGCATGTATCACTGTAATATGATGTCTTTAACTCTTTCAGGAAGACACCTGGAAGAAGTACAGCTGGATCAAATGAAATCTCTGTTTTTAGTTTTCCAAGGAACACCATGCTAATTTCTATAGGGGTTGCACTGGTTTACATTTCCAACAGTGCAGAAAGGTCCCTACCAGCATTTGATATTCTTTGGCTATCTGATGATAGCCATTCTTTCTGGAGTAAGATGAAATCTCAGTGTTGTTTTGATTTGCATTTCTCTAATCACCAAAGATGCTGCACTTCTTAAAGTTTCTGTCACCTCAACACCACCACAGTAGGGCATCAAGCTTCTGACACTCAACCTTTTGGGAGACAATAATCGAACCCAAACTACAGCATCATAGAAGAAAATTCACTGAGACGATAAAAAAACTCAGATATCAATGACAGAATAGCAATTATAAAAATTACTTGGAAAGTGTTATATCGCATACAATAAAAAATTACTTTAAGAAAAGCTTTTAATATACTCTAATATTTTATAAATTAATTTCATTAATGGGATTGATTTACCAATATTTTTAAAAGAAGATCTTATAAACTCCTTCTCCTCACTGTTCCCTTTTACGCTCTGCATAACCCATTCCCCAGCCCCTGTATTCATTTGTTACAAAGGAGGGTCGGATAGGAGAAAGCAAAGCCTTACAGCAGCTGTTTCCTACCCTGCTGGTGTGAAGCAAGATAAAACAAACCCAGTCTGTAACTACCCCATTCCAGTCCTAAATCTCTTCCTAGTGTGAAAGTCTTTCTACCAATTTGAATGTATAGTCAGTTTCTGAATGGGGCTCAGCAGGGTCAGGCAGAGTGTGATAATGACATACTAGCAGGTCTTAATCTTCTGAGCCTGCCTTAGCCTGCTCTTGCCTTTACCCTGGAGGATTTCCTCTGCATACGTCTTAGATGTGTATCACAATATCCTGGACTCTAAAATGTAATGAGTACTCCTATACATTCACTTATGCACAGCTTGCTTGGAGAAAAACTAACTGAGACATTTTGAAATGGGAACCGAGAAGAGGAAAACAAGCGGGAGATTTCCCTACAAATGTAAACTCTGAAGCCTAAAGGGAATTGTGTTTCTACTTATAAGGCAGAAAAAATTGGCCAGCTCTCTGGAAGCCTAACAGGTGTTCTCCCAGGCTAGACAAAGAAGGAGGTGCAAGGTTACATAAAAAGTGTGAAACCTGAAATGTTCCATACGCCAGCCACTTGCCACTCTGTGCCCTGGGTTGGTGAAGTGATAGTTCTCCCTCTTCTCAGTGCTCTGCAGTTGCAGCAGAGCTCCCAGATGAATCCCCAGGTGACACTGCCTCAGCCCTAGCCAGCAGCAGTTACAGGGCCATCAGCAGGGCCACCGGATATGGTGCAGTGCACATGTAGAGTGCCGCCCTACCACCCAGACTGCCCCACACTAGTGCTAGCGGAATGGACCCTGGGTTCTGCATTGTGTCAGGACAGTTCTGGGACTGGTTTCTGGTGTTGCCTTCAAACTGGGATCCACCCTTAATAGCAGCCTCTTGGTCATTGTGGCATTTCCTGCAGTGAAATTGTGGCACTACCTTCCTGTCCTTAATCTAAAGAACGGAAGTGAGACCAAGAGAGCTGAAATGAACCCGCACTGCATAGACCCGGACGAGAACACCTCTCAGTTGGCCCACTCACTGAGTGCTCAGCTTCTGCCCCAACCCTCAGCATGGCCAGTTCTCACCCTGCACAGCACCACGGAGGCCCCAAAGGAACCTAAGAGTAGGTTCTCCCTGCTGTGACCCTGGACATATCAGTAAGCACTACAGTGTTTGGCATTGCTCGAGGGGCAGAGAAGAAGACAGGGAAAAACAAGGTCCCCATCTTCAAAACAGAAGATACAGCAAATGAAAATGGCACAAGAAGAGAGAGAGGCACTGATCTCTACTTTCCTTTCATTATATACAAAGGCCCATTTTAGCAGCTTGTGCTTGAATTTGAATTTTTATAAAAAAATAATAAATAATCTAACTCCAATGGGAGTAAGACAAAGGTAGAGCATGTATTTTTTTCTACACTCAATATTTTTCATTATCACTTTCTTTTCCTTCTTCCTCCTCCTCCTCCTTTTTTTTTTTTTTTGTGATATCAGGGATTGAACTCAGGATTTGAGCTTGTGAGGCAGGTGTGGCACCATGGAGCTAAATCCCCTGCCCTTTTCATTATCACTTTAATAATGATAAGATTTTGAGACAATATATTTGTTCTGCACTAATTTTTATAAAATAATGTAGGAAAACAAATAAGTTATTGTAATCACTACATAAATACTACTGCACAAAATGTTGCTGCTTTTAGAGTTAATAAAAGTACTACAGAGAATAACTCTAAGGATGGATCCCGATGTTTATTATACAACTGTGGATAAAAATTCCTCAAAGAGCCCAGTAACCTTTTAGAAATAGGCTTTCCTCCAATTTCAATGATTCCACACTATCCTGACAGCATATGTCATCACACACAAAAAATTAGAAATTAGCAACTGATGAATCATTTAAACTACGTATTGATGAACTGAAAAAAAATCTCTAATTATTCCATGGCTTAAGAAGAATATATAATACAATGATAAAAAATAAATTCTAAATGATTACATTTGTAATATATGCCATACCATTGTGACTTCCAGCTAAAGCAATGCATAACAATTCCAGCATTAAATGTAGTTAATAATAAGAATAAAGCAAATGTATAGCATTTGAAGTGATAAACTCAAGAAGATTGAAAGAGATACTTTCACCTTCCATTTTATCTCTTTTTTGAAAAATAGAAAACAAACAAGTAGGTCTTAGTGTTACACAAAATTAAGAGATGAAATTATAGAAGTGATACCCCCAATTAAAAGCAAGATCTTGAGAAAGATATTTAAGAAAATACATAAACACCTAGCAAGACCAAAGAAACAAAATTCAAATAAAGATAATATTGTGATTGTAAAAGAGATTCAAAATAATATTGTGTGAACATCAATTAAAATGATTAACACACATGTATTTCAACAGATTTTAAATGGATTGTATAGTATGCTTTATGGGTCACTATAAATACACTAAATTAAGGAAATAAAAATGTGGATCCTTATTTTTAATAGTTATTTCATTTAGAAAAGTGCTTTTTAAATAGTAATAACTCAATGTGTTCATGCATATTTGTGCACTCACATACATAGGACAAAATCACTATTTCAAATAATATTTCATTGAATATAAGAAAGTAAAATTGCTTCAAGAGCAGAAAAATGAGAAAATTTCCCATCTTATTTGTATAATTACACAAAACTTTTTTCATGACCAAGTATAATTTATGTCAGAAGATAGGACTATAAAGACAGTATAGTTTTATTATAACATAATTATTTCATTTATTAATTAATGAAAATATTAACAAAGGTCATAAGATATTGTCAGTGAAATTCAGTTATGTATTAAAATAACTATGACCAAGTTGGATTTACAATAGACATAGAAAGATGGTATAATACCAGAAAATATCAGTGTAATTCACACATTCTGATTTAAGGAAAACAAATATGATCATTAAAGAAAAATTATATTAGTTAGTAGGACATATATATATATGTAAAATTATTTTGAATTACTGTCTCACACCATACATGCAAATTAACCCAAAGTACACCTTAGAACTAAAGGTAAGAACTAAAGCTATGCAACTTTTTGAAGAAAATGAAGGAGTAAATTATGATCTTGAATTAGGTAATATCTCTGTTATGACACCAGACCAAAAAATAATAAAATAGTTGGGCTTAATGAAAACTAAACATACCTGTGCTTCACAAAGTACTATAGAGCACGTGGAAAGACAAGCCACAAAATGGGAGAAACACATGCAAATCATGTATCTCGTAATTGTATCCATAAAATATCTAACCATAATATGATTGAAACTGAACCACTGTGTCAATTTTAATTCATCTCAAGACATTTTAAATGTAAAAAAGAAGCTATGAAATTACATAAGTGAAAACCTACATATAGGCATACTAATAATGCACAAAAATGTAACATTTTAAAACAGGGACCAAAATCATACAAAACTAGTACACAAGTTATTTGCTTTTGAAGAAATGAAGAAAGGGAATGAAGTTAGAATCACAGAGTAGTTTTAGATTTGAAATATTATCTTCATTCATTTGTAAAGATTAAATACAAAGATAAAATCTAATCATCACCTTTTTTTGCAGTGGGCACTCTGGTGTCTGTTTTTATTTGTAATTTACTGATGTTTAAAATTTATAAATTAATTTCTTGGTGACTGTAATACTTTAAAATGTCCATCAGATTGCTAAACTATTTTTTAAAGAATAATGTTACACAAAGTTATTAAATTAACTGTGTTAAATTTTATTAAGCAACAATATTAATCTAAATATTTGTATGAATACATTTCCTTTCACAATCAGAAAGTGCATTTTAATTTAGATTTATCACAATAAGTCACAAGATATTCAGCAATTCTAAAATATTTAACCAAAAAGCATATTTATAATATTTTTGTTAATCATGGGAAATGAAGCATATCTTAATTATTAAAGAGAATTCTTATGACTTACTCTTTCTGAGATTTCTATTTTTTCTTGAAAAAATTTCACTATATTATGCATTTCAAACTTAGTGTTGTAAATATAATTTTCACTCAATTTTAACCTTTTTACTAAAATGCATCTCCTCTTCAATATATTTCATCTTTACTCAGCTTTGCCTAAAGAATCTACACACAAAAAAATGGAAATGAAATCTATGTAAATAGGGAAGGGTGGAGGGTGTGAAGGACACACAGGTAATGGGGAAAATAATAAGAACCAAGATATATCATGTACAGATACAAACATACAATGATAAAAGTAAAAGAATTGTATACCTAAAATGTACCAATAAAATGTACCAATAAAATTAATTAAAAAAAAAAGGATCTACAAGAACACTTAAAACAAGTATGATGTTGAAAGCCATAATAAATACTTATTGAATTAATGAGTTAATTTGTATAGTTACACAGAAAACTCTTTCTTAATCTTGTGCATGATTATCAATACGAAGTGGAATTAAGCCATCTGATGTGGTTTTCCTTCTTTGCTGTATTTGAGTCACTTTTGTCCTTGTGACTTACCTCTCTAATTAGATATTGCTTGAGAAAATCATTGTTTCATAATGTTCTCTGTCTACTTCCCTCAATATCAGTGGGATGGGGAACCCCAAATCCCTGGTCTATCCAATCAAATTGCTCCAATAACACCACTTCAGTTAACATTTATTTGGTTCTTGTGGTATATGCATGTTTTTATAAAAAATGACTAAATGCAAGATGGCATCTTCATAATGCCTAGCATACAATAAACCATTAATGAATTTTGTTGCTATTACTGTGTTAGTTGGTTACGTGAGAATAACAGAAGGGAGAAAGATAGTTTATGCAATTCATGTTCCTTGTGACAAGGAAATCAACATATTATTTTAAAATAACATAACTGTACTATTGGTCATGTGGGATTGTTTATGTTGGATATCTCCACACCTTACTCACTTTAAAATAAGGACAATGGAATTCGATTTGATATACTGGATTAGAGATGAAAGGCATGTTTGCATGGCTTAATCACAAAACTTCCCATGGGGGAAATCTTCCAGCCTATATTTATGTTTGATTATATATCAGCTGGAAGTGGTTCCTAAATATCTTAGGATTTATGAATAATATAAATATTTTGTATTTACATAGAAATTTAGTGTTTAAACAATGCCTGCACATATTTAATCATTGGTCAAATACGTAAAATGTAAACAACATAAGCTCAGGCCTTCTGTTAACTTTCATTACCAATGGAACTGAGTAATCCATCAGGAAAGGAAAGGGGATCCATTACTCATTTGGAGGACTTGTCTACACAGTACTCTACTCCAGTACTTCTTAAATTGTTTCATATCTTCCTTTTTAATCTTAAAACTCAAGATGTATTTAAACAAAGCTTGTGATGCAGTATAAAGCAAAAGATCATTGAGACATCTATTAAACCAAAATTCCTGCATGAAATTATATAAAGATGGGGAGGTGGAGAGAGATAGAAACATCGAGGAACAAGTTGGGCTCAGCCCTACAGGGAAAGAGAAGTCCTGCAGTCCTTGTGTGGAAGACACCTGAGGCCCATGAATAGTGAGACATTGTGTTCACTTGTGCACAGGAGAAGGAGGAGTAAACTACCCTTTTCCCTGGGGGAGACAGCAATCTCCAGGAAAAGTCAGGATGGAAAAGTATCTTGGCCAGTAATTCTTTTTGTGTATATCCAAGAAGGTAAATAAAAGCAACCACCACTACCAAGATATAAAGTCAATCATCCATGTTAAACTAAAAGTAACCACTGTTGAGAACAGTTCCACAGAACTAAATGGACACTTGGATTATGTGAGGGAAAAGAGGATACATATTTTAAAGGACTGGAGATTGCTTGTGGAATGCAGAAATAGAAAAAGCACAGAAAAAGAGTCGAAGCCCACCTGAGTGTTGGATATTTGAGCTTAAGTGTGAGAGAAGGGAGTTGATGGAGCCAGATCCATATACCTCACTGAGATCTGATGGGCCAAGGCATGAAGTGTTCATGGCCAAAGCTGACTGCAGAGCCCTGTATACATGGAGCATCTTCAGATACAAGTGGGGCTAAAAAGGCCAGTGAAGTTTCCCCAGACCTCCTTATTATACCTCGAATATTCAATGTATTTTGCACTTCTGAAACACAGAGCACCTGGAAGAATTTTTTAAAAACCACAATAAAATATTTAAAATGTGAAGTCGAAAGAACCTCTCAAAGCATAATTGTCCCCATATCCCTATCTGATCTCCCTTGCCAAATCATCCTACACTCTCATTTCTTTGAAGGCTTCTCTGTGTAATAAACCAGGGTGAACTTGTTTATCTTGCTCTCCTCCTGCCACATTGAAGAGGAATATCATGATGGCATCCTAGAATCAATTTAGAGTCAAGAAGTTCTGAAAGCATTTCTCACTCAGCTCTAAAAATATTCTCCACTAAATCTGTACATTTTCCTAGATCACATTGCCCTCATTCCTTCTTGCCCATCAAACCACCCCTTTCAGCAGAATCACTTGCTGGGAAACTACCAGCTGAAACTAGAAATGCAGTATACGCTATGCCTCATTAGTTGGAAAAGCCCGACATTTAATACATATCTGTCATTTTAGCTTTGTTCTGTGGTTCTCAACATGTCAAACTAAGAATAAAATGGAGCAACAGATTTTTAACTTAGACAAGAATGATGTATGGTACTGTAGATGTACAGTATACCTGGCTTGATTGTCTATAAAATTTCAGCTAGCTTTATAAAGTCAAACTTAAAATAGCCAAACATCACCATTTTACATAGAAATTGAAAGCATGAAGATTTTCACTTTCATTTGTTTGCTGTGAATTTTAACAATATTAGATGAAAATGCAGACAATAACAAAGTTAACAGAAAAAAATAATAATAAATAATAATCTTCTATACCCCAAGGAAGCAGTGCGAATGTTTCAAATGGTAATTTTAAAAAATCATTAAAAACATACATTATGAACACTTACTCAGTGTATGCGATTATATATAAGAAATTAGCATACAATGAATACTAAACCATCATCATTGAAATGTAGATTGGTTCCACTTTTCTGAAAAGCTATTTAGAAATAATTATTAAACAATGTTTGTGCCCATTAATACAATATCTTAACTATACTATCAAAATCTTCCATAAAGAAATAATCAGAGATTCTTCCAGAAATTTAACATTTAACAAGATTTGTAATAGCAAAGCATTCACAAACACTTTTAAAACCTAAACTAGACTAATATGATTATATTTTATAAATACATTACAACATAATAATTAAAAATTGGAATCACACAAAAGGGTAAATGTGATCATTTCAAGGTGATGAAGTTTCATATTAGTCATTTTATTCTTTATGATTTTCAGTGATTTAAAAGATTCCTTTTTATTTGAGACAGGGTCTTGCTATGCTCCAGGCTAGCCTCAAACTCACTCTGTGTCCCAGACTGGCCTTGAACCTCCTGCCTCATTTTCCCATCGTGCTGGGATTATCAGCATGTGCTACCCTGGCCGGGTGAAAGATTACTTTTAAGAAGTGTGAACATATCACAATAAAAAAACAAACAGAAAAGGCACCCTAGGTGTGATGAAAAGCTATTTCAATGAGCTTCAAAGATGTGATTCTATTCCTGAGTTGAATGACTGGTATCAGGGATTTTGTTTTTATAATGATGATGAAGTTTTTATGATTTACATGTATTATTTTGGATGTTTGAGAAAATTTTAAATATTTTTTGGGAAAAACATTTTAAGCTCAGACTCTGGCATCTGCTTGGGCTTGTGGAAAAATACAGAGCAAACAGGCTAACATGAAAGAGAGGCAGATGTAGTTTAATATATGCATGTGTGTGTTTGGCAGTATGGAGAGGTGGCTCTGCATGCTTGATAGTGGGAGAGAGAGAATGAGAGTACGCATATACCAGCTTCATTTTATGCCAATCATCCTCGATGTAACCAATCCAGTCCTGTGAGAGCAAGAACTTCCTCACTCCTGCAAGAAAAGCATTAGTCCATTTATGGGAGCAGATCCCTTGTGGAGATAAAGCCTCAAATCAGTTTTGGTACAGACAAGCCATAGCACGTATTTTCAATTTGTTGCTAGAGAAATTTTAGCTTTCACCATGTGTCAGCTTCTTCAGAAATGTTCCCATCCTTCAGAGATCTCCAATGGAGTGGTGGCTATGGAGAAATCAGTTACGTGGATCCCAGGTTAGATACTGTGAGAAGGAAGCCAAAATATCAGAGTAATTAATCAGAGTGGTAATGGCTGGACAGTCTAAAACATTATGTATTTATTTCTTTAAAATGTTTAATGGTGAGTACATTTTCAGATCTTTGTCGACATACATCTCGGAACATGAAGTTCTTCCATGGTTCACCAGTTTTGTTCAGTTACATTGGGAGCTTGATAAACCCACTGGTGTTCAGTGCCTCCAGATGGACATATCTAGGGCAGATTGCCTCTTGCTATGTGTTCTAACCTCCTTGTGTGTGGCCACTCTCCGGCCCATTTCATGTTATTATCCCAGTAACATTTCATGTTATTATCCCAGATGGCAGAGTGTCTAACAGAAAAAGATGTTGTGGAGTTTTAAGGAAATTGATAAGGAATTTTATAATAGTGTAGGATTCATGACTGCAGAGACCTACTAATATGCCTACATTTGGGGGAGTTTCTTTTTCTCAGTAATATAAATTGGCAATTCTGAAAGTATTTTCCATGTATTCTAGGATTGGAGAAATAAATAAACATATAAAGATAATAGCAACCAGGTTTCTGATGGTTGTAGAAAATTTCCAGGTTTAATTTTAAACATGGAAGGAAGGATACTAGAATAAATCCTATGGTGTTAGATTAGAGTTATCACTATAAAATGATAGACTTTCCCTAAGTCTGCTTGCTGAATGAGTTTAGAAGCAACACCAAAACAGTATGTGATGTCTTATGTCACTAAAAGGAACCAAAGATCCATGTGGAAATGACTGACTTCAGTTCTGGGAAGCTACAAGTGTAAGATGAGTCTCAAAAATTTTTTTGATCCTCAGTGTAAGAAAGCACTTCAAAAGTGTTGAGATACAACTAGAAGGCTATAAGGGCAGCTTACAGGGTCTTGGTGGCTAAGATTGTAACGGGTGGACTGGGCAGTAAATAATGGTAGCAATAGATCATAATTCCATTAAATAAAAGAAGTCAAACTGATGTAAATAAACAAGTAAATGAAGAAGAAAAAAGAAGGAAGGACCACTAGACCCCCCAAACCACAAAACAGGAGCTGAGGCCTCTTGTAGAGGAATTCAGCTGGGGCGGGGGGTCGTTCCTAGAAGGGAGAGAGCTTAAAGATGAGGGAGAATGGCCCTGTCACTCTTCACGCAACTAGTCTTGTCTGGTGCCTCACACTGGTGGGACCTTACCGGAAATGTATTGAACACTTACTGCCAAAAATGACAGGGCAAAAGCCAAATGCTTCCAAACCTAATTTTAACCTTTTCTGAGGGGGGAGGGATTGAATGGGCCTTCACACTAAGCTTTATCCCCAGCTATTATTTATCTTGAGACAGGTCCCTGATCAGTCACTAAACTGCCCAGGTTTGGCTCAAACTTGTGATCCTCTTGTCTCAGTTTCCCAGAGTGCTGGGATTAGAGATGTGTGCTTCCACAGTCAACTTCCTAACCTATCTTTTAAAACTTTCGTCTACCACTCTATTGCAGCCTCCATAAATTAGACTCCATTCTAATTAGAATATGCACTGTTTGCAAGGCACTTACCTCACTGTGGCTTTTCCTATCTATATTTTTCCTTGCTTGGAACACACTTTCATAACTTATTTCATAGAACATATTTCAGTTTTCTTATAAGTTCTTAAAGACCTAGGTCAAATACAACCACAGATCTTCTCCCTGGTCTTCCTTAGGCAGGTGAAACTGGACAAGATTTTTGCTTCAGTTCCTCTTATTAAAAAATTAAGTAGCAATTCATGTCATGTAGTATTATAACTATGATCAATCGTAAGTATTGCTAATGGATAAAGATGTACACATGTATATAAAAATCTGTCTTCCAGCCATACTGGGACCTTTGTAGTTTTTCATTGTCCACATAAGAGTTCAAGTACTCTATAAACAGTGGATAAGGTGAATATATGATTTCTCAAGATACATAAAAAATCTTACACCATTCTTCATGAAACTTTATATTTATTTACAATAATTACAGAAGCAATTGCTCTAATTATCAGATACTCCCATCTCCAGCTACTTCAATCTAACCACCAGTTCTTATATCCATTTAATATGTGACATTTTCTTCAAAAAAGCATTTCACTACTAAAACACAGAGATATTCTGGGAAATTTTAAGAGTAGCTGGCATTTATGTCACTGATGTTAAAAATAATTGATATCTATGTATCGGTCTACCTACCTATCTATAATTGAATTTAATTGTTTTATAACATGGTATTAAAAATGGACTTTGGTATCCTCATTTTAAGGGCAAAAAATGGAGAAGCAGATAGAAAACCAAACTTGTTAAATGCCAAATATTTTAAAAGGAGGCAGGCCAGAATGATTGCGGTGGAGCCAGAATCTCCTCACAAGAGTTTTAAGAAAAACCCACAATTTTGAACCTGAGATTGGAATACCTACATTAAACCCTCTATTCTTTTCAGAAGACCATGAACAAAGGCTGCCGATTCTGCCTGTCAAAAGTTAGGATAATTTTCTCTTGATTTGGCTTCTGTCCTCCTTCAGAACATGAGTAAATGAACTGCTGTGTAAGTGATGTCATCCTTCCACCATGAAAAGAAAGAAGGAAAAAATGATCTTCTTTGCCCTCACTGAACAGCTCTGGTTGGGTAAATAAATCCTTGCCAACTTCATGCTCAAGAGAAATTGTTCTTGCCAGAACTACTAGCTGAATTGGAGATATGTCCATGTGAACTACTCAGTAATTACTACTACAAGAAGTGTTTTACTTTAGCAACTTTTGCAGTTGGAAACAAAGAATCCCAAGTTGGTTCCAAGAAGAAGTAGTTTGTTGTAAGTATCAACAGGAAAATAGATGATCTCATGGAAACATAAGAACAGAAGTGTTACAAGAAGCATTTCAATACCTCTGGCTAAAAGGACAGTTCTAAGTATCTCAATAGCAAACACAGTTATAGGATTTCATTCCAGTAATCGGCCATGAACATGAACATAGTTGTCTTCTGTAGGTGTGTTTTTTTCTAGTCTGTTAATAATTCATAGATTTCCAGTTTATTTTTGCCTAAATTCTCAAGTCAGACTTGCTGACTTAGAGTTGTGCTTCCCAAAACTTAACATGAATATAAATCATCTGGAAATCTTGGTGAAATGCAGATTAAAGCAGGATGTCTTGGTGGGATCTGAGATTTTACATTTCTAAAAAGCTTCCTAATGATGCTAAAGATGCTTGCCCACAAAAAGTTTTGAGTCAAATTAATGGCTAGATTATCTTGAGAACAAGTGCATCTCTTTTATTCACTCATCTGGGGCCAAGGTTTAGGGAAAGATTTCTTATTGTACCAAGCACAGATTTTTCCATGGGAGTTATAAAAGCAAAAGAAAAAGGATGGGCTGGCATTGTAAGTTGTACCTCAAGAAACAGTTACTTTCCATTGAGTATTGGCTTCCATGCTGCCTCTTTCTGTATTGTTAAGCTTAGTCCTTAAATATCCAAAGAAAGTCAGACACTTGGAACCTCCCTGCTCACCCCACTACTTCTCAATCTAATTGCAGGATGTGTGGAAATAACCTCATTTTGCTATAGACTATTAAACACTGGGAAGAACTGTATTCACCAATAATTCAAATCAACATGTTTGCCCCCTTTTAGAAGCAACCACCTTGGCCGTGGAGGTGTAGGAGCAAAGATGTCAGTCACGATGTTTTTTCTTAGGTATTGTGGAAAATTTAGTAGTGGGATTTTCAATGCAACTTTCCTACCTTACAGCTGGAGGGATCATCCTAGAATACACACAAGTTTGATCATAGTAATCCACAATTCACCACTAGGGTACGACAAGCTCTTGAGCTTGCTGAGGTTCTTCAGAATCTGATCTCAGTCAGTCATGCTGTATCATTTCCCACAACCCTGCTACATCCCCTATGTTATACCTTATTATTTGCCATTGACTTAATTAGAGAACCTTCCAGATAGTGTAATTTTGTCATAGAATTCTCCTCCTGGAATATGCTTTTATATTTCTAGTTTGTATTTCTGCTCATCCATTGATATTTCCATCCATAATTAATGACACTATTTTCTAAGTTCCAATAGTTAAATACCCTAAGATATCACTTAGCACCATGTACTCAGGTGTGCATGTGCATTGGCTTACAATATATGATTTAAAATATTGTATTTCATAGATGACCACAGTAATCCCTCAGTATGTATTTGTTAACTGAGTGAAAGAATAGAAATAAAGGATCACTTGGCTTGTAGGGGAAGAGTTGGAGAAGCAATGGTTGGGAGTCCCACGGAAATTCAGGGAAGAAGCAATCAAAAATAAAAGGCAATTCAGAGTGGCCATGCAGACATACCCACTGACTGGACACATATGCTGCCATTTGCTTCTCATTTGACACCATTCTGGGTCTGTTTGCTCTCAGTAAATTTGAATGGTTTTTCAATCTTGAGGTTTATAGCTGCTGGAATATTTACCTCTTCTAAATGAAGCCATCTTTTTCTTTTTATCATTAAAGATTCTGGTACTCCAAAAGTAGATGAATTGAAAATCAACACCAAGCAGTGACTCATTCAAATGGCGAGGAAGGTAAATCAAATATCAAATAAAGTCAACCCCTTCACCCTTGCTGTCTCTTATTGTTAGAACACAAAATATTTAACTCATTCTAGAACTTTGGAATTCAGAGACTTCTATTACTAAAACAGCTTTATTGCAACAGGTTAGATCTCTGTTTGCCTGGAAAACATTTATGCTCATGAGGTCAATGGTTGAGCTTTATTTTATTATACTATTTCAAAGGAAAGAAATTGATTTTTCTTTGGAACAGTTGTTCTATCTTTTCCTGTCTTCTCATGTCATCACTAATTTTTAGTGAGTACAGTTAGACTCTTCTGAAACAGATGTTTAAATCTCTAGGCTTCCCTTTGAAAACAGAAAGCATGGCATATAAATGCATTTGCTACTCAATATGCAGTCTAGTATGAAGGGTCGACTACTCCAGTCAGGTGGAAAAAATGCAGTGGTTATTATGAGCTAAAAACAGGACAAAAGGGTGTGTGTGTGGAGAGGCTAACTATCTGGATGGCCTGTCTTTATTTCTATCGAACCATCTCTTCTCCCACAGGAAGAAGGAATAACAGGCACAAGAAGTCAGAGGAAGAGAGAAGAGCCCCAAGGGAAATGCACCAGTCTTGCCTCTGCACTTTGATTCCAGTCAGGCTGCTAGTTCCAGCTGCTCCCCTCCTCCACTCCCCTTCCCTCCCCTCCTCTTCCCTCCCCTCCTTTCTTTTACTCTCTTCTGGGATGCTGGCAGCCTTTTAAAGCTTAAGCTTCATGGTTAGTTTTGAGGCTTTCGAAAGCTACAGAAATGCTAAATATTCACTTGAATTCCCCTGAGAGACCTTGTAATTGTTCATTTTAGGTGCCAACTTGACTAGATTAAGGAATACTACAGAGACAGTAAAAGCATTATTTCTGAGTATGTCTGTGAGAGGATTTCCAGAGAGAATTGGCATGGGAGTCAATAAACCAGGGTGGGGGGATCTTTCCCTCAAGATGACAGAGCCCCACACAATCAGCTGAGGTGGGAGTTCAGATAGGAAAAAAGTCAGAAGAAAGAAAAATTTACCCCCTTGCCCCTTCTGTGTATGTGTAAGCCAGGACACCCTTCCTCTCCTGCCTTTGGACATCAGAATGTGGCATTCCCTGGCCTTTGGGCTCTGAAAGTGTCACTAGACCTCAGAGTTCTCAGGACTTTAGCCTTGGATTGAGTTACACCAACATGTCCCCTATGCCGAGGCTTTCAGATTAGGACATCATGCTACCAGCATATACCTGTGCCTCCAGTTTACACACCAGGCCATTTGCAATATCTCAGCCTCCATATTTGAGGGAGCCAGTTGCTCCCTTCTCATCCACTTGTCATCATCTAACTATCATCATACTATTGATTCTCTTTGGAGAACCCTTACCAACCTAGACCTCCTTGACACTCGGCAAACCTCCACCTTCCACTACAGGGAGTTGGCCTGGCATGCAGTGCCCACACTATAGTCTGTTATTTCCCCTTAGCATGTACTGGGAGCCACTGTGCCCAGTTCCTTGCAGATCTTGTTGTAGATAAGCCCCATGAAGCTCATGACCTTCATATTCCATGCCACATACAGGCAAAGGCACTTGGCCTCTCATTTCTTTTGTCACTGCCTCTGCTATTCACCATGTGAGGAGGTTTAAGCATCCCCACTAGATCTTTCATCACATTCATGCAGGTTCCTTCAGGCTGTCTCCATCTTTAACTTCGACCTGCTGAACCTCTCCAGGTCCCTGCCAGTCCTCTCTTGTCTCCTTCATACCAGCCCCAGAAGTTTTCAAAGGTATGCTCAAGTTAATTTGTTTGTTTTTCTTTATATTTTGTACTTTCTTTATTATTTTGTATTATATTACTGTATCATTATTGTATTTATGTAGATAATTGTGGTTGTAAAATGAACTGAGTTTCCATTATTTCTTATGGGGAAATTCGCTTTCATATACAAATAGTAAACATATATTTAAGCTTTTGAATAACTTCCTCATTGTTTCCAAATTGTTGGGGTTAATTTGTGTTTTCATGATAACTAAGGATGTCAGGCATCTTTTTATGTGCTTGTGGGCCACTTGTACTTTCTTTTTTGTTTGTTTATATTACTTTTGTAAAAATTAATTTTATTGGTACATTTTAGGTATACAATATAATGACATTCATCATTGGAAATTTGCACCTGTACATAATCTCTCTTGGTTCTTATTTTTTCCCCATTCCCCTCCTCTCCCTTCAACCTCTCCATCCCTCCATATTTACAAAGACTTTGTTTTCTTTTTTTCATTTTCTCATATTAGTTCCATTCCCTTCTTTCCTTTCCCCTAACCCTCCCACTTCCCCTTTCCCTTTGCACCTTTTCTTCCTATTTCACATTACCTATTATACCTTTCTCATGGAGAAATATCTGTTCCAATCTTTTGCTCACTTATAGTGGGGTTATTTGTTTTTTATTATGGAGTGGTAACTGTTCTTTGTATATTCTGATACAAGTCTACTAACGAATACATGATTCATAAATAATTTTTCCAATTTAGTGATTTTTTTTTTACTTTCTTGCTGATATCCTTTAAAGTAGAAAAAGTTTAATTTTGATAAATTGATTTAAGCTATTTTTTCCTTTGTTATTCGTGATGGTTCTAAGAATACTTTGTCAAATCCAAGGTCACAAATGTTTACTATTGCTTTTTATTTCTAAAACTTAGTAGATTTCACCTTAACATCTAGATATATGATGCATTGTGAGTTAGTGTTTCAAATTGTGTGAGGAAAGGGTCCAACTCCATTCTTTTGAATGTGGATATGTCATTATTGCAGCATTCTTTGTGGAAAAAAAATCTTTTCTTTTCCCCTGTTGCCTGGCTCTGAGGTTCAGTAGACTTTTTCCAAAGACTCTTTCTAAGTACTTGGTGTCCTCTACAAAGAGTTGGACAAGACACACCAAAAAAAGTAGTGAGGTTTTACATTTATTAAAGATAGGAAAAGAAGTATGCTCCACAGTGTTAAAGTGTGTGTGTGAGAGAGAGAGAGAGAGAGAGAGAGAGAGAGAGAGACCAGAATGGCCATGAGGTTAATGGCAGAGTTCTTTTGTATTCTCAGTACTTTAGGCTGATATCAGATCTAGGCAGCCTATCAAAAACTTGCTTGATTTCATACTAGAATTGAAGACAGCACTTTCTGATTGGTCACAGGTGCAGGGCTTGGGAACTTTTTTCTGCACTGATGACCTGGATCCTTGCCCTAATCTCCTGCCTCACCTCAACTGAGTGGCATCTTTGTCAAAAATCAAATGACTATAGATATATTGGTTATTTCAGGACCTCATCATTATTTGATTAATCCATAGGTTAACTCTTATGCCAGCATCACAAATTGTGATTGTTCTTGCCTTGAAATAAATTTTGAAATTTGTGTGTATCTTCCTACTTGTTACCTTTTTCAAAGGTATCTCTTGACTCTTATAGGTCCTTGAAATTTCAAATGAATTTTGCTATTATTTTGCCAGTTTCTACAAAGGAACAAACTGTTATTTTCATAAGGATTATATTGAATCTATAGATCTATTTGGGAAGCATGAAATCTAACAATATTAAATTTTCTGATCCACGAATATAGGTTATTTTTCCATTTATTTCAATCTTCTTTGATATATTTCAACAATGTTTTGGTTGTTAAGAATGTAAGTTTTGAACCACTTTAGGTGAATTTAATTTAATGTACTGCATTATTTTAGATACTATTGTAAATGGAATTTTTTTTTTAATTTCATTGCAGATTGTTATAGCAAGTGCATGGAAATACAGTAAGGTTTTTGACATTGTTCTATGTCTTGAAAACTTGATGAACCTGATTTTTACTTCTAATAGTGTTTTAGTGGTTTCCGCAGGATCTTCTATGTAAAATATTATGTCATTTTTCAACCAGGAAAAATCTCCGAGCTAGGTCTTTGGAGCTGGGGTAAGGGCAATGGCAAGCTTTTCTCTGACACTCCCACCCCAGAAGCTGAGTGTCTGCACAGAGGCAGAGGAGGAAGCAGCCTGGGGACTCCTGGTCTCACTTGGCATGAAATTATCACCTTGCTGCTGCATGAAGAGGGATCAGGGTCCTAATAGTTCAGCATCCCACACTCAAGGTACAGCTTGCCATCTCACAAGTGGTGACGGAGTGGAAGGAGGGATGCTGTATTTCTCAATTGCAGTCTCTGAGGACTCAGAGCCAGAACAAGTAACTAAGCAAGATCAGTGTTGACATTCAGCTCCTGTCTGAAAAGAAGTCAAATTCAGTGCTCAGGGAAGAGAGTCCTGTGTTCTTGGTTACAATATTCTGGAGTGGAGCCTCAGTTTCACTAAACTGGGAGGGAGGTAGAGAGAGTATTCATTTTTTCCATTTCTATAGAATGTCACTTTTCTTACTGAATTCTCATGAATTTTCTTGAATGCATGTTTCTTCATCTTCTGTTTGTCCCTGGGATTATTTCCACATGCTTTAAATGGTTGTTTTTAAGATATTTTCTTTTATTTTCCCTGAAGAGTGGATCTGCACACTCCTCACAATGCCAAGAAGTCAGTCCCATGGGTACATCTTGGCATAAAGCTGTGGGGGCTGCATTTTTTGTGTGAAGATATAAGGATAAATTTTTCCACACACAGAAGAAAAGACTTGTAGTTTTGACTTCAAAGTGATAGCTTCTATTCTGTTTTCAGAGTGGAGAGTCTGTAGGTTATCCCAGCTGAAAAACTGAGAACTTTACCATTTTTTAACATTTAAATGACTTCCCCCATTTCCCTCATCCACACTGGTATTCATATACCTCAGAGGCCACCTCCATACTCCCCATTGCACTAACATTCTAATTCCCTTCCTCCAGTTTCTTTACACATTAATAATGGTATTATTTTATTAAACTAAATATTATAATCCTTCTCATTGAAATCCTTTAGTCATTACCTCTGACAGAAGAATAAATTACAAGCTCTTTGGTTTCTCATTCATGAATATATTTGAAAAATCTCACTCCAGCTTTATCTTCTACTGGTCCTACTCTATATTTAAGATACATTAAATTATATTCAATTTCTAGAAGTTGGGATGCTTCTGAATGTTTGAAAACATTGAACATATCTTCCTCCTAGAATATCTCACCACTTTTATCTGCCTTTTTTTATCTCAATTCATTTGTTGTGACAAAAATCATTTATTTATTCATGATCTTTAAAAAATTTAACTATGCCATGAGGCCCTCTTCTATCTTAGACACTGGAAGATTACCAAAGGAAGATCTCTCTTCATCAAATAACTTGTGATAAAAAGATTTTGAACAAACGATTAATCTAATCACACAGTAGATACTGCTAAAAGAAAGCAGATTGACATTTATGTGGATTGAAGTTTGCACTGAAGAACTGGCACCTATGTAAATATTAGCTATATAGAAAAGTAAACAGAATGAGAAATATTAAGTGAATTATGTAAGGCATAGAACAAGCTTTTGAGCCAATAGCAATATTCAGGAAAAAATTCATGAATTATGAGTTACTGACTGAAGATTCTTATAGCTAAAGTGTAGAAAATTGAACTGATATAGCAAGATCCTGAAGATCCATATTAGTTATGTTTTCTTCAGACACTAAAATGTTCTAAAGAAGTAAATTCCACAGCCACACATAAATTAAGAAAAAACACACACGAAAGTCTCTCCTCAAACTTTGAAGAAGATGAATTTTTCTTTGAGCCGACCAAGCTATGCACATGTCTCTGCTACAGCATCACCACTTTCTGTGAACTTAGTTCCATCTTGGTCTCTTCAAATAGTTTGTGAGCTTCTTGGAGGAATGCTCTATTCCTACATTTCTATATTTCTAAATTTACATAAAATCTAACACAAAAATACTGATTTGTAAAGAATTATAAAACATGTGTTGGTGAAAATAAATGAACATGTAAGTGGCAACAAAATACAGAAAATAAAACATATTAGCTTTTTCCCTTTGACTGTAAAGAACTGAACAAGAGCTACTTATAAAAAAAAAATCTCTAAGCTGCTAAATTCATGACTAATATTAGTATGTGACATCTACTCAAATTTTTCATTTTGCTCATTGGTAAAATACTATTGAAAGACTTGTAGATTGCTCTGGTGATGTTTGAATTCTATGAGGAAACACTATCTTCTCATAATTGTATATCTGAAAAATAAAGGGATGCATAATTCCCTTGGGGGAAAAAGATCTCTGTGTGTGTCAGTGCTCTTGGATAACTTGTTTCTTGAACAACAAATTAATACCTATATTTTGAAATAATGGGAAATGAAAAGGAAAACCTTGTAGCTCATCCTTCTTGATGTCATGTATTTCATTCTTAATTAAATGCATAAACAAGTCATTAAATACATTAATTAATAATTTATATTTTATTATTGATGTTATACTGGGGATGGAGTTCAGAGGCAAGGGCTAAGTATACAAGGTAATTAATACAATGAGGAAATACCAAACACAAGGCAATTAATATGGTTCACTGTCTTATAAAGATTTATTTAATGCCATGGGGAGATAAACCCATAAACACTAGAGAGAAATTTCTGAGCAGAGCAAATTTGTAGATGCTGCATGGCAGACAGTATATTTGCAGTGATCCTATCCTCTGGGTATTCTAGGGGTACCTGAAAACTGATGTGGCACTCATCATATCTCAGTCTCTCACATACAAACAATACAGATATGATATCTAGTCTAAGTTGGAGCAATTTGAGCCTTGCTATGGGAAAAAGGGACTGTATCTCTCTAGTGTCCTACATGGGAGTTGTTGGTAGTGGCATTTCCTGTCCTGTAGAGATAATTTGCTTTGCAATGAGAGAGGTTAGAATGAGAGTGTGGGACTAGAAAAGAATGTTCAAGTGTTTGGGTCCCAGAGATACCTAGGACCAGATCCACCTTCGTCTTCTTAAGAGTTGAGTTATTCAGTCCTTTTTAGGAACACATGAACCAATAATTTTGCCTTTTAAATAAAATAGATCAAATTGAGTTTCTGTCCCAATGATTTATCAGTGAGTAAAAAGGCAAGTTTCATAACAACATGAGTAGTTTGATATCACTTTTATGGAAGTGAAAACTTACAGGTACATGAATGTAAAAATCATCATAGAAGGGAAATAGCAAAGTATTAAGTGAAAAATGGAGAATATGCTGACATGCTTACCTTGTAGACTTCTATATCATATAAAACTTTACCAATGAACTGTCAATTTTGGAACTGAAAAATAATTTTAAAAGCTCATAAACTAAAAATTCCTGAAATGTAAATAGAATAGCAAACAAGTGCTTTGCAATCTCTTTTAAGCATTTGGCTACCAAGTGCACCTGTGTTGACTGCTCCCATAGTGAAGCCAGTGGAGGACTGTGATTGCTTCTGATACAAAGCCAAAGGTGCAGAACTACTTCCTGACTCACAAATGCCTAACTTATAAACACCTGGCACATAAAGAGAATGGCTACTGGCTCAAGGTAACTTTCCTAGAGAGAGAATGTCACCATAGGAAATATTCTTGAGTTTTGCAGCCAGACTGCTTAATTTTGAGGGTTTTTCCCTTGTAATTAGTAGGTATGGAATGTCAGGTGGGTGCCTTAGCCTTTCTGCATTTTCGTTTCTTGTCAATAAGATGTGCTAACAGGGTTTTTTAAGTGCTAAGATTGCTATGAAGTATAATAGAAATAATGTATGACACAGCCTGGGCAGACAGTGCACTCTCCCCTGTTCCTGGTTACCTATCAAAGTTGTTGGAAGGCAGCTTGTCCCCCAAGTGCTCAAGATCTTCCTATCGCTATGTTCTTTCTCTAATGGCCAGCTTGGTATCTGTTACCATGTACTGGGAGTAATGATTTTTCTGTCATGGTGACAATTCCTAACTGCTAGAATCAATTTCCTCAGCATAATTCTCATCCTGCATATCTGCATTTATTTGACTAGAGTAAAGCTATCTGTAAATGTATTAAGTGGAACACAATCAAAGAAGGGATTTTGTTCTACACTATTTAAAAAATTCTATAATGTACTTTTTATAAATTCCTGAAATCATATATTTCCAAAAGTTGATGGAGTCTTTTAATCTGTATCAGCCAGGCAGCAGGCCAGGAGTCACTTGTGGTGAAGGTTGAACTTTCTTGAGGCAGCCACGCTTTGTGCTACCTGTCTATAATAACTTCACTTTGTGTGTTATGTGCAATGTTGGTACAAAATGTATTAAGCTTAGTGGCCATTTAAAATGTCCTCAAAAAGAGTGTACTGTGATTAATCATTGACACAAAACACACTGAATGGGGGCATTGGCCAGAGGTAGGTATGAGATGCATATGCAAAGAAAAAGGAACTTTTGGAGTCTCAATCCCAAAATGCATAGTTAAAGATTAATAGATAGATACAGGGCCACAAGTCCAAGTAGGATCAAAACACATTGCCTTAAGGAAAGGATCCTCTGGCCCTTGTCCTCCTCATAGTCCTATTTATTACTCAGATTGGCTCTAAGGTCAGTCATATAGCAGAACAGCCTGTCTTTCCCCTGTCGTTCCCCAATCCCCTACATGAATTCCTGCAGAGGTGTCCTGTTTTTCTTTATCCTTGCTTCCTGGACTTATCAATAAAATGACACAGGAGCTTCAGTTTTGGGTTGTTTTTTCCCGAGTCTTTCTCATGCTGAGGAGTCTCAGTTAAGGCAGCCCCTCTGGGCCTTCTTGGAGTTTAAATTGGAAATTATCTCTGAGTAATTGCTCATCCTTTGCATGACAACATGGTCGTGAACTGTGACAATACAGCACATTTGGAAAGGCCGGACATAGAGCAATTACATATTGGAATTCTGTTATCTAAATATATCTAAAATGAAATTTCTATATAAGAAAGTTCAAGATTAGAACTTGTTTGCATTTTTCTTTCTTGATATTACATAAACAATGGCACAATGATAGATGGGGACTGCTATGGATTCCACCTTGGATACCCAGAAAAGGCTTATGTGTGAAAGATGGTTCTCCAGGGTGGTACTATCAAGAGGTGGTAGAATACAAGGGAGACTATGTAAAGGTGCCAATTTCCAATGATGAATGTCATTATATTGTATACCTAAAATGTACCAATGATTAGAATGAATAATTGATAATGTAAAATAGGAAGAAAAGGTCCAAAGGGGTAGGGGTAGTGGGAGGGGCAGGGGAAAGGAAAGAAGGGAAAGGACAAATGATGAGAAATGGAAAAAATGGAAATAAAGTCTTTGTGAATAGGGAAGGGTGGAGGGGGTGAAGGGAGGGCTAGGAATGGGGAAAAAATAAGAACCAAGATGCATTATGCAAAGGTACAATTCCCAATGAGAAATGTAATTGTGTTGTATACCTACAATGTACCAATAAAAGAATTTAACAACAACAAATAAAAGAGGTGGTAGAACCTTTGGGGGGGGTCCAGTTGGGAGCCTTTTTTCTTTTATTAGTGCATACCAATTACACACAGTAATGGGTTTCATTTTGGCATCTTGGTATATACATATAACATACTTTGATTATTTTCAGTCTTCATTTGTTCCCTCCCATATTTGCTATCTTCTATCTTTTATTTGGCTTTTAAACTTTTTATATCTTGGGTTTCTCATGTAGCAGAAACCAAAACAGTTAACTTTCTGTATCTGGTTTATTTCACTTAGCATTATGATATCAAGGTGCATCTATTTGCCTGCAAATGACTCAGATTTATCCTTCTTTATGGCTAAATAGTACTCCACTATACACATGCATCACATTTTCTTTATTCATCTCTTGATTGGCATATAGTCTGCTTTCAGTATTTAGCTGTTAGAAATGCTACTGTAAACATGGGTGTGCATAGGTCACCATAATATGACACAACAGATATAGCTGTGTTATGTCATGCTGTCCATTTTTAGGTCTTTTTTTTTTTTAGAAATTTCTAGACTAATTTCCACAGTGACTGTACTAGCTTATATTCTCAACAATGTAGATGAGGGGTTTTTTGTTGTTGTTGTTTTTTTTAAACTGCACCCTTGCCAGTATTTGTTGATTTCCAAATTCACAATGATTGTCATTTTTTTCTGGAGTAAGATGGAAACTCAGTGTTATTTTGTTTTTTGTTTGTTTATTTGTTTGTTTTTGGTACTGGGGATCGAACTTGGGTCCTTGCGCTTGTGAGGCAGGCAGAGGAACCACTGAGCTAAATCCCCAGCCCTAATTTGTATTTCAATAATGGTCAGAGATGGTGAACATTTTTTCATGTACCTATTGGCCATTTGTACTTCTTTCTATAAGTGTCTATTTATTCCAGTTGACCATTTTTGAGAGTCTTTTATTTTGGGTGTTCTATTTTTTTTTTGTTTTTTTAGTTCTTTGTACATTCTAGATATTAATCCTTTTGCTAAGCAGTAGCTGGCAAAATATTTTTCCCACTCTGTAGGTTGTTTCTTCACTCTGTTGATTATTTCCTTTGCTGTACAGAAGGTTTTTTAATTTGATATGATCCCTTTTATTGATTCTTGGTTTTATTTTTAATGCAGTTGGGGTTCAGTTCAAAAAACCTATGTGTTGAAGAGTTTTACTAATTTCATTCTCCATCAGACTCAGTGCTTTCATTTTTTTATATCCAGATCTTTGATCCATTTTGATTTTATTTTGGCGCATAGTGAGAGGTATGTTTTTAGAATAATTCATTGACAAGTAGATAGCTAGTTTTCTAGGAGCCATTCCCTAAAGAGGCTATCTGGCTATCTTTCCTCCAGCATATGTTTTTGTCAAAATACAGATGACTGAAGGGGCCTGGGGTTTTTTTTAAACCATTTTCAATTCTGTTCCATTGATCAATACATCTGTCTTTGTGCTGGCTCTATGCTGTTTTTATCTCTGTAGTTTTGTAATACAACTTGAAATCTGGGATTTTGATGGCCCCCTCCACCCCTGCACAATTTCTTTACTTGGTTTGTAGCTCCTTCTTTAACAGAAAAAATATCAAATTGACTTCAGACATTTAAATATTAGTTAACAGCTCAAAAAAAATTCAGAGAATTAAAATGTCTATTTAAGATCTCACAAAATGATACATTACTTTTAATCTTCTGCAGATTTCTTTTTCCACATTTTCTATTGGCTTAGACCCAAGGTCACTTCTATGGTTAGAGATCAATTTACCAGAACAAAGAGACAGCTGCATGTGTCATTCTGAACAATCAAACTGGAATATCTTGCTTATGCATGCGTATATAGGTGTGTTTAAGCTGATCCTTTGAAATAGGGCTATTGAGGGATACTCTGGTAAACTCTAAAGAATGTAATGATTGATATGGTGTGAATAGAAAAGGAGAATTTGCAAATGATGCCCATATTTCTTGTTCAAATAGCTGAGTGGATAGTTGTATCTTTCAATGAATTAAAAACTACAGAAACAGCAGCAAGTCTGAGATCACACCAAAAAATGAGTACAGTTTTGAACAAGTGAAGTTTCAAGTGTCAGAGAGATGTCAGGGTGATATCTAAGAGGCAGCTGGATATATGATCTGGTGCTCAGGATGGAAGTGTGGGTTAGAAAAGGGGTTCCAAAGTCATCAACATCTTGTCAAGGGCCTGTCAAGTAGGAACGCAAGTGAAGGCCTCAAGATCCATTCTCTATCCAGCAGACTAAACAGAAGAGTCTTTGTGCAAACAGTGCATTTCTCTCTGAGGAATGGCTTTCTAACAGTGGGAAACTTTAGTGGTTTAAAACTCATTGCAGTCCCCCTGTGAGGTATAGCTTTTGATAAGTGATGATACCATCTCTGTCTGTGCTATAAAAATCTACATTTATCCTAGTAAATTTGCAATGGAGATAATAAAAGGAAAACATTGCACAATATTTTAACTTAATGAAAACAGCTTAGGTATTTCATCCTACTCTTTGTAATTATCAATTTAATCTTTAAGAAAAGGGTATTATAAGAAAAAGTGTTAAGCGGAAGACAACTTGAATTTGTGTATATGTGTTTCTTTTATTGTGGTAAAATAAAAATAATAAAATTTACATTTTAACCATTTTAACATGTACAGTTAGTGCATTGATTATATTCCAAGTGTTGTGCAACTATCGCTACTGTTGAGAGTCATTGCCTAACAGCTGGAGAGTTTCATTTTAGCACGAAAAATATTTTTTTGAATGAGATAAGTAGTGTGTGTGTTTCAGGTGAAATTTTGTCTGGAAAGGGGCATGATAAAAAGATATAAACATAAAAGTGGAGAGTTTTGAGACCTAATCCCACCCTTTCAAGACTGGAATGTATTCCTTTGTGTGCTGTGCTTGTGTAAAATGAGATAATAGTATCAAAAGGATAGGGTTGGTGAGACCATAAAATCAAATTGTGTGTGTGTGTGTGATTTATCAGAAAACAGACATGTAATCCATGTGAATTTACTGACTGATCTCTGCTCCTGGAGCCCGAGTTGAAGTTGGTGGATATTTGACATTAATTCTCCAGTGTCTGTTCCTGAGAGTGACCTCCCCTTTAGAGTTGGGCATCTTCTAGGAAGATGAAAGCAGTTGAATGACAAATACCAGTTAAATAAATGGCAAAGGTTTACTGGGTTCTAGTAGCAAAAAGTTCATTTTAAACACAGAATATTATGTAAACAGATTTTGAAAAGTGACAAAGGGATTCAGAGGAGCCATAGAATCTAAAAAGTTTCTGATGTGGTATGGGGTTTAATCAGGAAGAGTTAGTGAGGCTGTAGTTAGAAAGTCAAAAGGAGGATTATATATTATATTGAAAAATTAAGCGAAAAAGGTAGGGGAGAGGGGGCAGAGACAAGCAGCTGATTTAGTCAGATTTATTCATGCATGCACTGTGGGTGCTTTTCCAGGGTTAACTTACATCCTGTTTATCCAAAGGACAGAGAAACAAGGTATGGAGAGGTAACTGAGTAATCAGGAGAACGGCCTGGAGTTTTAATTTTGAAGGGTCTTAGCTTTACCAGAGCAAGTAACCTGGAGCTTGGGGGTGGGGAGATTATTACTGTGTATGTTAAAGAGATGAAGGGAGGAGAAATTTTACCCAGTGGACCCAACATATTCTTATAAGGCTACTTCTCACTGTTTGGAGCTGAGAGCATAAATTTAAAATTAGGTCAGAAAATCAACTTTTCTACTTCTGGCTTATTTGCTCACTTGCACTTACTAATGCATTTATTTGTTCAATCAATCAATAAAATTTGAAATTCTACTATATATGTAAGATCAAAGATCCCCCCAAACCTTCCATTAGTTATTAGATTGTAGGAAAAACAAGAGGGAGAAAAGGCAAAATTTTAGTGTGAGAGGAAGGGTCTGGCAGCCACACAGGAAATTCAGGAAAGTGAATCTCTTTGCAGTTCACACCTGAATATGAAGTCCCTAGATGTATTTGACTCTCTACCAGGGAACCATCCTCACATGAGTGGAACTTTGAAAAGCTAGTTGATATTAGCTCTTCCAAAAAGATATTAGCTCTTCCAAAGAAATCATATTTCTTCAAAAACACAATGCCATGCATGGTAAATAATTCCAATGTTTTCTCTATAAATACCTCATTAATCCCCAATGTGTCAGGAAATAAAACTACCAGTAGTTCTGCAAGTGTGCAATGAATCTTCCCATATGTCCTTAGGGCTTGGGGTTAGAAATACTGCCTTAATTGGATTACAGTGAAGTTGCATTTAACTGGAAATTCTACTAAACAAGAAAAGAAAAAAGTTTGAAAGCAGGTCAGAAAGACCCAGAAAAATCTAAAATACTGATCCTGGCTGACATTTCACTTAGAGAGATTATGTCCAAGAGCAGGAGTGCGATGGGGCGTGAGATCCAAGAACCCTCTGGGGTCCAGTCCCCAGGAGCCTACTCCCTTGCTACAAACATTCCTACTGCTAAAAGTGGTTCCTCAGATAAGGAAGGATTCTGGAGAGACTTTTTGAGATGAGAGTGTGGGGGAATTTCTCCAGAGTACAGAAGTCGGAGTCACTGACCTAGGGCTTGCTTTTATCTTTAATATTTGTCTCTTAGAAATTATTGGCTTCCTCTCTAATGATGAGTTGCCAATGAGTGTGCTTCTCTGAAAACTGCCTCTTCCCTCCTTGATGACCTACTTTACCTGGGCCCTAGCTCTGGATTCTTTGTACAGCCAGAATTCTATGGCAGCTCCCTGGTGGTCTTACCATAGGCCCCTAGTTGGTCCGCTAATTTCCCCTCACCTTTCTTTTACCTTATAGGCCCAAATTAATGCTAATTCAATACTAGCAATTAGCAATCATTTATATTATGTCCTTGAATATGAAATGAAGATTATTTAAAAACTAAATGATACGAACTACAAAATGCTATTGAAAAAATTAAAGATGTAAATAATTAAGAGACTATGGACAATATTGTAAAGATATTATTATTTCAAAATTCATGTATAGTCCTTATACAATTCCAAGTTATATTTGCAATTTACTTTTATTGTAACCGTTCTATAATAGTATGGATATAAAAATTATCAAAAATACTAAATTAACCTTGAAAAACTAGTTGGAGGATGTACTCTCCCTTGATTTAGGGTTACTATAAATCCACAGTAAAGAGAAGATATGGTCATTACATAAAGATAAGCATAGAATAATTGATAATAATAGTCCAAAATAGATTTGCAAATCAAGTTATTTATGATAAAGATACCAAGGAAATCCTTTGGAAAATAAAAATTTCAATAATTAGTACTATAACCTTTGTTCATTTATAAAATACTTCAAATTTTATCTCATATTATACATAAAAATTAAGATACATAATATTTAACAGTATTAGTTAAATTCATTAAGTTTTGAAAATGAAACTAGAATGGTACATTTTAAAAATATTTCTTAAGTTACAAATAGGAAAAGTAAAGAAAAAAAGAGAACAAAAGAAAGGAAAGCCGAAAGCATTGAATATATTAAACAGCACTCCATTAAATACAAAAAGATCTGCTTATAAAATCTCATTTGACAAAAATGAATAGATGAGCCAAAGACTGGTAGAAAATACTCATAAGCATATATCTAACCAAATACTAATATCCAGCATTGATAAGTAACTTTTGTAACACATCACAGAGATGAGCACCCCCAATTAAGTAAAGACAAAATATTAAAACAGAGTACAAATGAATGATCAAGAATCAACACAAAAATTTTTTAATTTTTATTATTCATGCAATGCAAATCAAAACTACGTCTACCTTACATCCACTGGAGCATTTGAGATTGAAAAAGTCAACAATGGAAAATGATGGTGAGGATGTAGAGGAACCTGAGCACTCATATTTTGCTTATTGTAGTGTGAAATGCTAGAAAATGACAACTTGTCCATCAGAAAGGTCCAAAAAAGTACACTGCAGACTCTTAAGAGATTTTAATGAGAATGTGTCAAAAATCTGAACTTTCATCTGTGGCTACTGGGCATGTCGTTTGGTACAACAGTTTAGAAAGCTAAAGCTAACCTCCCACAATGCTCGATGATCCAGAGATTTCTCTCATAGGAATAGGGACATATATCCAACAAAAGATATATAGAAACTAGACATAATATAATATGACAATAGCAATAATGTGTAAACCAGCCATCCCTAAACTTTTAGGCATGGCAAGGCTTAGTGATGATGGTAGTGGTGGTGGTGGTAGTGGTGATGGCTTAGATTCTCATACTAGATGCCTCAGATGAGTTATTAATTTGTAATTAATGAATTATAAAGACACACAACTTCATAGATAAATCTTTAAAACAATGCTAGAAATACATTAGAAAAGAAAACGAAGGAATACAAACAATATAATTCCCTGTATAAAAGCTTGGAAAGAGAATAAACTAAGCTACATTGTTAGAGACTGAGGGTGGTCACACCTCAGAGATTGTGGTATTAGGCAAAATAGGGAACTTCAGAGGTCAAGCAATACTCTTCTTTAAGATTTACTGAGTCATAATTGAGTTTCAAAGTATTGCACATATTTAAATAACTACTTTTTGATGATGTATCAGTCAGTGTTTACTGGAGAAACAGATTTAATACAAGGTATAAAAATATATAAGAATTTACAAGATTGGCTTACAATGGCTACCCATAGAGTCAGGTGTGGAAAAGTGCAAAAGGTCTGTCTGCTGACTGAGGCTCTGAAGTATCCTGTCAAAAGCCCGGAGCTCACTATAGTGTCCTGTGCAAATCTGTGTCAGGAGGCCCAAGGGCCAGGAAGGCTTAAGATTCTGTGCCAGAAGGCTAATGGGTTGGTGTTGGAGGCTGAAGAGCCTGTACTGGAAGCCAGGAGATAATATTCAAGGTAAAAGCAAAGACTGGAGCTCCTCTGAAGAAACAGAACCAATTTTTCCTTCTTTGTTTCCTTTTTATACCATTCTGGTGACAATCCTCCCCAGAGTGGGTCTTCCACACCTAGAACTATCTTGAGCCAATCTAGTTGGGTGTTTCTTAGTTAAATTGATAAAACCAGTTCACTCTCACAGTTGAGGTGGGATGCACATGCTGAGCAGACATATCATCATACTAAATTTATCCATTGGCTCCAAAAATTTCTCTCTCTGTCTCTCTCTCTCCCGTTTTCTGGATTTCCATGAGCAGATTTGCTCTGTCATACTCTTCTGCCATGATATTCTGCCTTATCGCTGGCCTATACCAATGAATAAGACAACAATAGAGTGAAACATCTGAAGCCATGAACCCAAAATAAATCTTTCTCCTTTAAGCAGTATTTCTCATGTATTTTTTTTATAGTGATGACAATATTAATAACACAGTTTCTTCCCAGGGATCTTTTGGAAATATTTTGCCCCAAAAGCTTAGAATTTTCCCATGACAACTAGTCCTATGCAATGTAAAACATCTTACATATAATATAATGTATATCTATGTAATATACACAAAATATACAATGAAATACATGTTTAATATATTTAATAACATATTGAAGATATATTTTATTATTTTGTATATACTTCTATATAGAGTGTGTCTAACATTATATACAGGATTATTTGTACTTTGGAATATTAAGTTAGAAACAAGAAAAGCTAACTTTATTTTATTTTATTCAGTACCAGGGTTCAAACTAAGAAAAGCTAATTTTAAAGTCCAGATTGAAAAAATGGAAGTTCAAGAAGAACACTGAAAATTAATACAGTTATTAGAAACTGACCCAATCAAATACTAGTATGGAAAGTAAAGGTTAAAAAAATATTATGGCACAACAAGTGACTAAACAATGAAGAAAAAAGGCACAAAAAATACACTAGGGAATTTAATATGAGATGCAAGTTGCATTTTAAATAAAGAAAAAAACATATTTAATAAATTGTACTAGGTAGCCACCTGGAAAATGAATTGGATTTATATCCCATACCTTATAGGAAAATAGATTTCAGTCAGATATAATACTTAAATAGAAATAGTAAAACCATAACAAGAAAGGGAAATATAATAATGCGAGTTTAAAGTATCTTTTAGTGGCAAAAAATTCTTCAAAATATGATACAAAAATTACAGCTTTTGCTGATATGGTAAACAAAAATTTAATTAACATATAGTATTCATGAAAAAATGATAAAATGTTTTAAAAATACATGGCACAAAGATACTTTAAAAATTAATGTTCTGAAAACAATTAGATTGAAAATGTCTACGTAGAAAGCCAACATACAAAATTTTTAAAAAATGTGTAAAATACTTTCAGTGAGGTCACACAATTCTAATTCTTACTTATGAAGAACTTCTGCAAATTAATAAAATCAGTAAAGGATGTGAATAGAAAATAAATGTGAATGACTCAGTATAGAAATATCCTAAATACCCTTTAGATTACCAGAGAATAAACATCTAATATACCTTTATATGGAGAGATTTGATCAGAAATGTGTACCTCTACAAATTTTACAAAATTTTTACATAGCATACATATGTATCAGAGCATACATATCAGAGCATTTTATAATAATTTGTTATAATCTAATTAGCCAAAATCTATACATGTACCACTGGGTTCCTTATTTAATGCCTATATGTAAAATAATATACAGCTCTAAAACCGCAAAAGTCTTTGTATTTTGATATTGAATATTCTTCAGATCTATTATTTTTAAAGTGCCGAGCTACATACATGAATCCTAGAACTTTGGGGAGAGAGAATACATGATGCCTGTTTGTATATGAAAGATTTACTGACACATGCATACCTTACCCCATGTAGGTTGCACTAAAACAATCATGGTTGGTCTCTGAGAGTGAGGATTCTTACCTCACCCACTATCAGTTCAAAGATAGATCTTGTACAGAAGCTCCTTCACTTAGGACTGGGGCTATGTCCTATTAAAGTCATAAATCAAATCACCATAAAGGAGCATCTGTACTGCCCAGATTGCAGACGCCATCTTGTTTGATCTTTTCTTTGTACAAGAACTACCTATATTCTCAACAGTACTACACTGGCTGTAGATCATCCAGAAGGCCAATAGCTTAGAAGTTCATCATTGTTCAGCTGCCAATTATCTTCCCATTGGATAAGTCCTCCTCGACTTTCCAGTGCTCTGTCAGCTATCATGGAATAGCATGTGTGGTCCTAGACATCCAGAGGTAGGTATGGATCATTTCAGACAGATTTGTTCTCCTATTCCAATTAGTGAGAACAGCGTTGAAATCCACCCATGGTGGCCAGACTTGGAGTAGCCAATGTGAGTTGCAGTTCATTCTGGTGAAAGATTTCAGTCATGTACAGACCACAAAGTTGACCCTGACAAAGCCATTCTTTGTATAACCGGGGTCAGGGACAGTGAATCTATCCATCACATCTCAGGGTCCAAATTACTTTTTGGCTGCAGGCTGGTGGCTACACATCTACAGTGGGAAACAATAACAAAACTGATGTGGGTTACAGAAATTTCATGATCATGTTCTGAGGCATCACATTCTGGAACTCATTTCAGCTTAATGCTATAAATTATCTGTTATGTCTGCTACATAAAATTATTATATTTCCTTTTTATTTTAATAAGAAGATCTTTCAGGGGTAGAGATTTATCTCAGTAGTTCCACTGCCTGCCCCACAAGCACAAGGACCTGAGTTCGATCCCCAGTACCAAAAAAAAAAAAAAAAGATGGTAAGAAGATCTTTTAAAATCTATCTCCTCCAACTATGATGAGGATTGAACCCAGGGCCTTATGTGTGCTAGGCAAGTGCTCACAACTAAGCTATGTCCCCAACTGCTTTTTGGCTATTATGTTTGGCAAATCTACAAGAAGAAAAAGACAAACTTCATGTAGAAATGAGGGAATGGTCACTTACTAAATATTATCTGTAAATGATTACAGACAGGTTGTAAAGGGCCTATGAAAAACCTGTGGTCTATTATTCTTTGACTCCTTCCCTTCTCCATTGTAAAGATTGATTTAAACTATTACCTCATGGCTGGCACACTGCCAACATCTTTCTGTTCTTCTTACTGCCTGGCTCACCTCCCTCCATTCAGTCCTTAACACTGCATCAGGAAGCATTTTTCTGAAAAACAAACCTGATTGTATTAAGTCCCTGCCCCAGACTCCCAGTGTCTTAGCATGACGGCAAACACTTCAGATGGCCTGGCCCATCATGGGCCTATAGTTAGAGTTGGCACTCAGTAAACATTTCATGGGCAATCAATGCTTTGCAGCAGTTTCAAAGAAAAGAAAAAGCAAACCTAGCAGTGGGAGGCAATTCCCTTATTTTACACACGTTTTCCGAGCATCATCTCTCTGTGCAAGAGACTAGGTGGAGGGAAAGGAAAGACTCAGATTCTCAGTACATGCCTCTCTGTTATCTTTCTTTTTCCAGCTTTTAAGGACCTGAGAATCTACCAAGGAATGCAAGGCTTATAGGAAAACTTGACATGTGGTGCAGACTTGATAAATGTGTTAAGATCATTTAGTGGGAAGAGACTTTGCTTTCACCTTGGGAACACAGAAAGGTCACAGACAACATTTGACCAGGGTTTGAGGCAAGAGTAAGGTGGATGGAAAGAGGCTAATCTACAGAGCCTGGAGAGAGCACTCCAGTAGGAGAAGTTCAGGGAAAAGGCACATGTCCTCTTGGTATTTGGCTATAAATGCAGGTTAAACAAAGCTTCACAATGGTTATTAAGGTTGGTTGCCAGTGAGGCAGCTTTGGAGGGCTGGCGAGTTAGTTACTTTCTTGTCACTGAGACACAATACTTGACACCTGCAACTCTAAGGAGAAAAGGTTTATTTTGGCTCACAGTTTCTAGAGGTTTCAGTCCATAGTCAGCTGCCTCCAGAGCAGAGCAGCATAGCAGCGGATCCTTGTTATGGCATGACAGACAGGAAGCAGAGAGAGGTCAAGGAAGAAGGAAGGGAAATTAACCTTTCAATGCCACACCTCCAGTGACCTACCTCATCTCACCAGGCTTTACCTCCCAACATCACATTTAGCTATAAATTAATCAGTGGACTAATTTATTACTGAGTATCAGACACCCATTATTGAATCCCCTCCCCAAAGCCCCACAGATGAGCACACGAAGCTATGGAAAGACATCTAGATATAAACCCTAACAGCCTGGTTTGCTAGTAAGAAAAGTGCTGGTTTCTCTGGGATGACCTTTTCGACCTCAGGTAATTCTCTCCAAGCTCCAAGCCTTGGTTTGCTTTCTCTCCCAACCTGCTCTGCTACCTGTAACCCACTCAGACATATCCGCTACTCTTTCTCCATGCTCTTGCCTCCAGTCATGAGACATCAGGTGCAGTCAGCTTCTTGCTATCAGCTGAAACTGACCTTCCAAACTTCCTCATGTTGCTCTTTACCAGTGACGGTGAACCTTTTAGAGATGACCATTCAAACTGCAACACAAACCCATGTATTTATTGCAAAGTGCCAACACTGCAATTAAACCTGAATATTGAGGTTTTAGTTTAGAAAAAACAACTCATACATTAACATCTTTTCTCTTAACAGAAAAACAACACACATGCCATAGATTCACCACCACTGCTCTATACTTTTCTGAGCCTTAGCTTATTTCTCTCTGGTAGGTTAGGAAAGAGAAGAAAGAGCACAGACAGAGCTGTATTCTAATCATGACTCTTTAACTTGTAGAAATGTAACCTTAGGCAAATCATTTAACCTTTCTGAGCCACCTGGAAAGTGGTGATAATAATTCTTACTGTAGAGAGATGCCATGAGGGTAAACACATGTTTAAGCATCCTGCTCTTAGAGGCCTCATAAAATGCTAGTTGTCTTCCCATCTCAGACTCCAGGCCCAATCAGGTCAAATTTGGAGCCATAACCACCCCTTCTGACCTTCAATTAGAGCAGCTTAGTTCTCTCCTGTGATCATTATTAACTCTCCTGATTTCTTGCTCAGAGGCCAGGAGACAGCATTACACAATAAGGCTTAAAGTTTCCTTTTTAAAAGTAAGTGAGGCTCATCAGGGAGATTAAAAACTAAAGATTTGACCCATTCTGGCTTTTAAGCCCCTTCACATTAGCATTGCATTGTATAATAACTGGAAGGGAAAGAAGAATGTGCTAATCAGGCTAAGTTGGGAGGAAAAGAAATTGCAAATTTATGGAGACAAAAACAGGTGTGTGAAATGGTGTGCAACAGAGCTTGCCACAATTTCCCAAGACATAATTCCTGGTTGGGAGCCCTCAATGTTAGAAAAGAATTAGGATTATCTCTGCAAGCCTCTGTCACAGGAAGTATAATATTTATTCAGCACACAGCTAGCCAGTGGATGTACCAACAACTGCAATCCAGGATTTCCCATTTGATTTTGACTGGAGTGTTATTTAGAAACTTAATTGCACGATGCCCAGTGGCACCAGGCACTCATCTGTATCTGACTGAAGTCTTCACTCCCATTAGTTTCAGAGTGCAGATAACTGAGGGAGGCTGGTAGAAGACCATCTCCTCACTTGAAAGTCTTACTTGAATTGGAAACAGTTCCCAGCTCCTGACTTCTGAGATTCAGACTGCAAGGTGAATATCTCTGCATTCAGAACAGAAAAGTTGCTGGACTTTGGAGGTCTCATCCTCTGCATACAGATCTGCCTGAATCTAGGATGACTCCACACTTTCCTGCCAAACTTTAAATCCACGCTATTTCATAGATGCATATAAAGTTCAAAGATTGAGCCTTATCTTAAAGTGAAAATGAGAAAATGGCAACCATTAAGATCACAGGGAAGATTATAAGAAAGGTCTCTGTGATGTTACAGGTCTCCTGATTCTGACTGTTTTTTACGATATTTGCAAAAAGGTATTGTAGATAGTAATCTAAAATTTATTCATTTTTATTCTATTGAAACAAAATACAATGGGTGATTGAAAAACATGGCGATTATATAAATTTCTTAAATGTATTACAGTAAAAGACCTATTGCTCTTAATCCTCAAAATATTCCCTTTCACTTATAACACACTTATGCTATTCTTTATACTTTCTGAAGCAGTTCTAGAAGTCGTCTTTTATGCACATGTTTACAAGGTGTGAATACCATACAACAAAAAGACAGGCTGGTAAAAACATACTGGTGTGCTTTCATCCATCTTACTCATTGGATCTGACACCATAAGACTTCTGGCTCTTCCCCAAAGTTAAAATGATCATGAAAAGTAAGCATTTTGAATCTATTTAGAACATCTAGGCAGCCAGGACAGTACAACTGAAGATATTTTCTCATAGAACTATTTACCTATTTTCTCCAAGTGCTAATCTGTGTGTCTAGTTATATTGTCATCTTTTAATTTTTGCCTTCACTGTAAAATACCAGTCCCTTAACTGTCAGCTGGTAACATATTCTTTACATTTTCACTTTAATAGAATTAATAAGAAATAAAGGACATGAGAAGGTATTGATATTTATTGGAGTTATTACTCCAATAGCATAACACCTTGATACAGACATGCCTTATTTCAAAAAATGGTTAAAAGGCGGTCCCACAAATATTACCAAAGTCCCAGCACAATAAAATATTTATGAAGGCATCAATTTTAATTACTTTTCAAGTAATTGGAATCCAAAGTCTTTGATTAAATTCCTGATCTTTACTTCCATGCTATACTCAAACTTTCAAAATTGAAGGGCTGTTCTGGGCCTATTTTGATGAACAGACCATTGTCTCTAATTGTAATGATTCTTGAGCCAGCTAACACCTTCCTTTTACATTCATGATGATTTTCTTACTTGCCTAAGCTTCTAGTTTCTCAAATTACTCTTTTAGAATCCTTCCCCCAATCAATGGCCTGAAAATGGTTAGGCATATTAAAATCCTCCAAAGCAGGGAGAAGATCAGGCAGGATGAGGAGGAGAAAGGACAGCAGCATCACACCCTAGTCCTCTTTGATCCTTAACCCTTCCACAAGAAGCATATCCCTTCGGCTCTGTTTTTCCAACTGTCTACAAATCATGTATTTAGTTACTTTTTATATCTCCAGCTAATACAAAAACTTTAAGGCCATTTCTGCTGCCGTGTTCCCAGTTCAACTGCTTTCCCAAAACAAGCTGTTGGGAGAGATATTAATGTATATTTCACTTACAAGCCCACTGGATATGAGCAGTCCCAATCTTATCAAGTTCTCCCACTACCATCTCGCCTCACCCAATATTAGAAGCCAAAGTCATTCATAGTTCTTCAAGCTTTTCAAGGAGGTAATATCATACTTGCCCACATAGGCCCTTTTAACATTGTTACATCAGAATTGTAAGCTTATTTTTCCCAAAGTGAGCTCACCGCAATTAGAAATCAACACACATTGGAATTCTGAAAGGCTTAATTTTGCTTAAAAAGTTTGTATTGCTAAATAACAATTATAGGAGGAGGCTATATCTTTTTGCTTTTTACTTTCTTTTGTATAAATTTCCTCTACTGAATTCTAACAGGATAGACTAAACATGAAAATGGAATCACTAATGGTGCATTTTCAAATCACCAAACCTAATCTCAGTTGTTATCTTACCTGAGAAATCAGGAGAGCGATCACAACCGAGTTCCTAAACTATCTAGTTTACTCATAAATAGTAATTTCATAAAAATGAAGTTTTGGTTTAATCCTTACAAAAGAGTAACCCTGTGTTAATTGGTCTGTTATTTTTCTACAATCCTGTTTCCCTGTTCCCACCTTACAAAGTAACTTTGAAATGACCACTCTGCATTCTGTTCTTTATTTCTGCTTATTTTAAGCCCTCTGTCTATAAAACCAATCTCTTCCGCTCACTCCATCACTACATTTACTATGTTTCAGAGGATGAAGTGTTACCGAATTCTACAATGAAAACTAAAGCCAATTAAGATCTTTAAACTCAATTGTAATTTTGTCTTTTATAATATAAATATACCTTGTGCTTTTCTTGGTGCCTGGCTACTGGTAAGTAGTCATTCATTGAAGGAAGGTCTGATATGCATGCATTCACATTTCCCAATTGCTCGATTAAGACCATTGTAGCAGAATTCAGTATCTTTCCTCTAATCAACCTACATTATTTTATAATTTCTGATTAAATGATGTCACCTTATTTGATCATTTTATATGTTCTTCTACACATTCCCATTGATGGCATAACATTCACTCTCACTATATTATTCTAAGCCATTATCCCTAGCCAAAGCTTTGGTCTGTATCTCCATAAGCATGTATCTACTTAGCTCACAGCTAACATGTCAGTAGGGGAACCCTCTTTACACCATCATGCACCTTCTCAGTGTACACACACACACACTCACACACACACACACTCCATTCCTATACTTCCCATGTCAGAGTGTGTCACCACAATTAGTGAAGCTATAAAGACTAGAAATCAGAAAAACTTCCTATTCTCTTCTCTTTAAATCCACAGAAGCTCTTTTTCTCAGTGCCTCTAGTCTTATCAAATTCCTCTGAAACCAACTTTTAAATCCTAAATTTTACTTCTCCTTAAATTGAATGCCTCTCTTTAGACATATTCACATAAATGAATTCCATGTTCTTAACCATATTATAACACACATGTCTTCTTTTCTATAAACGTTTGCTTTCCCCCTCCCTAGTGCTCCTCTGTGAACTTATTCTTGAGTTAAGATTTAACTCAAACACCATTTTCTCTATGAGACTTTCCTACTTCGATTTTCCCATTTCTTGCACGTCACTCTTATAGCACACCACACACTGTACTATGACCGCTCATTATTTTCTCTTTCTCTTGCATACATTGTAAAAGAAGGATTCAGTTATTTTCTTAATTCTTCATTTCATTTCTCCAGCCCCTCGCATGTTTATAGTTGATATTCAGCAAATATTTATTGATAAACAAGTGAATAAATAGAGAAAGGGGAGACTAAAGCCCTTGGAAGGATAAGTCCAGTGGGTGTCACTAGGGCAGAGAACAGAAAACAATCTTCCTGAGGTGACAGCTGTGGTAGGTTGAAGACTGGAATTAGGGAGGTAAAAGTATGATCCAGAGGGTCACTTGGTCCTGCAGTCATCAAATAAATAGTATGTGAGCCCTTCCCTAAAGGAAAAGTGGCTCCATGATGCCAGTGAAATGAGAAAAAAGTGGTCCACATAAAAATGTGGACAAAAATACTGTGCAATAATAAATAAATAATAAATAAGTACAATAAATAAGTGCATTGCATCAAGTATGTGTTGAATTGAAGTCATGAGTAAATGGTTTGGAGATAAATATCCCTTTGGTACAAGACGTCTGCACAAAAAATTACCTAACCACTCACCAGTGTCCTGGTTCCCCTTAAAGCACTGTCATACCAATATCTATGTGTACACAGTAGCTGTTTAAACTGTGTTACTTATTATTATAAACTTTGTTGCTTTATTTTACTTAAATGTAATGTGTCATTCTTTCAAATTTCAATGTTGTGACTTGGGAAGGCTGCACACTTGTTCTATTATTCTAAGATTGGGTGAACTACTCACTGTTTGCCTCATCCATGTAATTATGCTTTTATGACCTACATCATATGGTTCTTCCAATTAAATGCTGGGCTCAGTAGTTTCTCAATTTCATCCTTGAATACTTTCCTAATTCTTGAATGGTTGCTAGCTTCCATTCCACAGTAATTTTTAAATAATTTTTTATTCATTAGATCCAGAATATAAACATCAGACAAACTAGCATTATTTTAAAAATGAGATTGAAAAATCTTACATAAGATAAATAGTTATTATCCAGTTGGTTCCTGCTTTTTCTTTTATTATCCTGCTTCAATTTTTGTCTATTATTTGTTTTGTTTAATGCATGGATGCATGTATTTATAAAATAATTTTTAGTCCAAGAAATAGTGTGTCTAAAGGCCTTGGTATTTTGAGGGGACGAATTGAAGGTAAAAATAACAACGCTTAATAAGGATTAAGAAGTTAAGTTGTTACCTTTTATTATTTAACTCATTAATTCTCTCTACAAAGAAATGTGCAAAATTTTAGGACTCTAGTGGTAAACAGAGACATAAATTCTTCCCTAGTGAGAAAAACACAATAGTAAACATGTACCTACTGAACAACCACCAATTATATTAAGTGTAGTAAAAGACAATGCACTGAGCCAAAGAATGAAGTGTGCTCTGTTCTACTTGAAACTAGGTAGTTCAGAAAAGTTTCTTTGAAGAAATGAAAGGAATTCAGAGACATATATTGGAAAAATAGAAGGAATAGTAGGAGGAAAATACCCTATAAGAAAAGATATTGGCTCAGGAAAATTCTTGGTTCCTCCAACTAACAGAGAGGATTTGAATGTGGTGGACTCATCATGACCCAAGAAGGAAGAGACTGCATGAAATTGCAAGGTATGTTGTCACCAGAAACGTCTCTAGTCATGGAAAGGAGTTTAACTTGCATTCTAAATGCAGTGTAAACCTCATGAAGGATTTAAACATGAGAAGAGCATGATCACATTTATGTTTTAAAAGGTCTGCCCAGATGCTTTGTAGACTGATACGTTGTTAATGAAGAAGAGCAGTAAAAGAGAGACTAGTGAGAGGTCTTATTACAGTACCTAGGAAATGAATGTTGGTTGCCTGCACAGGAAAGCTGCAGGAGAGATGAAGTCTTTAGTAAACTGCTCAGCTGTATAACCTGAATGATAAAAGCATCTACTCCATGAGGTCAAGAAATATACAAATCATTTTATGCCTCTAAAGTACTCAGGGCAGTTCTGACACATAGAAAGCATATAAATATCTATTGTTGTATTATTATGACTACTGTTTGGAGTTATTTGGCTTGGTTTTTCAGGGTGTTTTGATGGTTGTCAGGGAGATTAGGTTTGTCTGATGTGTTATAACTTCTTGGTATTCAAAGACTTTTGATGAAGAAAAATGTATTATAATGTACTGCTTTTATTGTTACTGGAGGAAGGCAACAAAACAGTTATTTTTAGTCTAATGATTCCCTGCCCCAGGGACCAATATTGCCTTACCATCTTTCTCTTCCCCTTTCTTTCCTCGAAGAAGCTTTTCAGTGTTCCTAAGCAATGAAGCCTGGAATGATACAAAGATTACAAATTGTGTATTTCTCTACTGGTGTTAGAAGCATCCTTTTCCTTAAAACTGTCCTCCAACCTACTGGAATGTTGGAACTAGAAGCAAGCACAGAGGACACAGAGGTGATCCTATGTCGGCCAAATTCTCTTCATCACCAATACAGAGGCTTGGACCAAGGTAAAAAAAGTGCTGTGACCAGATTGTGGGTTGAAATGCTCTGGAGCTGCTATCAGAGTGAAATATGATCTCGTTCTGTAGCTCTCCTTTCTCAGGATGTGATACTGGACAAACTGCCATACCTTCTGGGGCTCAATTTCCTCAGAGTGAAAGGAGAATCCTAATATCTGCCCTGCCTTGCTAGTTGAAGAATAAATGAAAGGATGCACTTTGAAACATGGCATGAACTTATACAGTGTACTTGCTGTCCTCCTTTTGCCGTGTTTACAGTCATTAAAAAACAATGGATAGGGTACTTGTTTCATTTAGTTCCTTACATAGGGGGAGTGTTTCAGCTCATATAGTTATGGTGCTCAAAAATTCCCAGGGTAAATTTATTGGAGGGGAATCCTGTCTAAGTACATGTGTAAGGGACGTGGCCAGGCTGAAAATCATCAGGTATACAGTTCACAACTATGAAGTTCTTTAACTCTCAACACAGGCCTGGGACATGGCATTGCTATTTGTATTTTACTCTAAGAAAATAGGACCAGTTTCAGAAAACACAATAATTTAAAAAACCAATACAGGTTCATGTAGCCACGAAAGGGCAGAGCCTAATCTAAAAAGTTGATCTGCCTTTTTTTCAAAATCCATAAAATGTTAACTGATACCACTGAATTTATACCACAGTCACAGAGATAAACTGACACGGTGTTTGGGGGGGAAACATCCTTAAACTGACCAAACTTGATTAGGAAAACAAAGGCACACTTCCGTTCTCCAAGATGTGTCAAAATGTAGCTAATGTGATATTACAATTTTGAATAATTGGGTGAAAAAATCTCTGGTGAAAAGCACACTGCAGATGGCAGTTAATTACCACACGGGCTCTGCTGCTCCATTATGCATGGAAGGAAGATTGAAAGACAGACTGCAGCCAGACTCCAGGCGGAAATGGCGGTGTCTGCAGGAATCTGCCCTCTGCTGGTCAGCCCAGTGTCCCGTGCTTGCTAACCAAGGCCATTATTCCAAGGTGCAAATGAGGTATTTTGAGGACTTTGATATTTATGACTTTATTACTCTGAGACAGTTGGGAGTTTTAATTTTGTGGTTAGCCCACCTGCTGTTTCTTTATTAAAATCTTAGTTTTGATTAATCAAAAATATTCTTTTCAACCAGGTCACATAGATTCTATAAAACAGGATGCCCTGGTTTGCTCTGGATTTGGTGTGAGATTTATCTTTTAAAGCTGCACACTGATTTATATGTGTGCTCACAAGCGTGACAGTGAGTGAAAATATGATAGCGAGTCGGAAAGGTTCATAGCTTTCTGAATGCGGTCGTAAATAAGGGATTTCATAACCAAATAGCTGTTTAATATCCATGCTTCCCCTCACCCGTAGCCGTACTGGGGTCACTCTGTTGGTCGCAACTCCAAAAAACTGGCATTGGGTTCGCACAGCCTTATAACTGTGGCATCACAGATATACAGTTCAGTTGCTGCCACTGTTTTGCAAATGCACAGCACTAAGGCACGGGACTCCTTTGAAGCAGCTGAAATGATAATTACATTTCCAACATCACTCAGATTTTTTTTTTTCTGCCAGCATTGGCCAAGAAAGCTGGTCTTAGATTTTCTTACATGGATATTTGAAAGGCAGTAAGGATAGACCCTCAATATAAGTTGGAAAGAGGGTAGTAGTATATCGTGAAAGCTTCACAATAGAAATAGAATATGAAAAATGGTTATTAGTGGTGTACTGACAATTACATATATCTGTGTGTGTGTACTCAAAGTACATTTAGATGCTATTTTATCCTCAGATATTATTTATTAAGTATCATGTGGAAAAAGATATTCTCTTAGAGACTTGATAGTGATTTAATATACATGTTTCTTCAGTGGTAACTTCCAGTATTTGCCCATTAAATTAATATTGTTTCACACATGCTGATAATAAAATATAATTTAATATCTGGACCTGAAATCAGATGAGACAACCTAGGTCATTGAAGTGATGCCATTCATAGTGCTTGTAGGACTTTCTTTACAGGGAAATCTCCACTGCCAAGGGGCCAGGGGACTGTCTTCCTGGGGAAGAGACTTCTGTAATTACTAAAGCAGCAAGGCAGAGGCAAGCACTGCTCTGAGGCCACATTTCTGTCTGCCATGTATCTTTGGGGGAATTTCTGACCTTTCTGAGCTTAAGACATTATTGCAACCATGACATGTTCTAGAAAAGGCAAAACCACAGAGATGGGAAAAGATCAATGGGTGTTAGAAGTTTCCTCAGGGTGGGTACTCTGTACTTTCTGTTCAAATTTTCTATCGATCTAAAACTGCTGTAAAAATAAAGGCTATTTAAAAAACTATTTTATTGCAAATGATTCTCTGAAAAACTCTGAAAAGCTCTGAAAAATAAAGTTTGTTCTATCTCATTACAGATGATGATAGTGAACAGAAACTTAACGTTAGTAATGGAAGAAAATAGCTGAATTCTAACTTATACAGAAGCACTCATTTGAATCATTATGTCTTGGCCAGGGTCATCCAGTGAAAGATAACAGCCTAGTGGTGAATGTACAAGTGTGCGCAAGCCTGAATCTAGAACTGCTCTGTCCATGTAGTAGCTCTTGGCCATGCTATTAAGACCTCCCCTAAGACAGCATCAGAATACAGAGTGGCAGAGACCTCACTGGGATACACTTGGGAGAAAGAACTCATAAAAGATGCAATATCATAGATAAAGGATACTAGCTACAAATTTTAAAAATTAAGGGCATTTGCATTTTTCCCATGATGCTGTTTCTGTTTTTTTTCTAAATGTGATGTTTCTCAGACCTGAAAATACTTGAATCGAATGTTTCTCAGGTAGCTGTTAAAGATGCATTTTCTTAGGCACCAAATGAAGACCAACAGAGCCTCGTTCTCTGTAGGCACATTATAGAATCTATAGTCTTAACAAGTTGTTTGTTTCAATTTCTATTTTTATTAGTACACATTTGCAGTGTATAATGATTATATTCCTCATGAGGAGTTGGTCCATGTATACAGCACATCTTGTTTTTCTTTTTCCATCCCCATTTTCTCCCTGTTGGTCGACCTCCCATTTTTAAAAGATCTATCTCAGTATTTTCTATTATCTTTTATTTTGCTCTTTATTTATATTTTAGGTTCCTCATATGAAAGAAACTATTCAATATCTAAGTGTGAATATCTGATTTATTTCACTTTACATTAATGGCCTCAAGGCACATCCATTCTTATACAAATAATTCAAGTTTATCTTTCTTTATGGCAGAGTAGTTGTCCATTGTGTATGAATACCACATTTTCTTTACTCACTCATCTGTTGATGGACATATAGACCACTTGCAAGATGTAGCTATTATGAGTTGTGCTGTTATAAACATGGGATGCATGTATCACTGTATATGATGTCTTTAATTCTCTTAAAAAGATATCTAGAATAGCTGGGTCAATTGGAATTTCTACTTTTAGTTTTTTGAAGAATTTCTACTGATTTCCATAGTGGATGTACTAGTTTACATTTTTTAAATTAAGTTTATTGGTACATTTTAGGTATACAATATAATGACATTCATCATTGGAAATTTGCACCTTTACA
>NW_004624841.1:3715136-3738331 GCF_000247695.1 Heterocephalus glaber | reverse complement strand
AAAGGTACAATTCCCAGTGAGAAATGTAATTGTGTTGTATACCTACAATGTACCAATAAAAGAATTTAATTCAAAAAAATAAAAAATAAGAAAATAAATGAAATTTCAGAAAATGTGCAATCTAGGGGAAAGAAGTATCTTTGGTTTGCAGGAGTTGGGGAGGAAAATATAACTGACTATTAAAAGGAAGAACAAGGAACATTTTGGAAATGTTTTCTATTCTATATTTTGATTAGAGTGGTGCTTACATGCATTGGCCAAAATACGTAGAACTATATGCCAAAAAACAATGTAACTTTTTATGTACAAATTTAAACACATTTTTAAAACTAAAAAGAATAGATTAAATGTTGTAATTCATAAACCCACTGGCAATAACTCATCACATGATAGAAATGACTTTAGAAAGAAAATGAATTACTCCTGGCCACTGCTAGAGTACAAATTGATTCATTCACCATGAGAAAAAAAATCTTTGACATTATCTACTTAAAGTAAATATATACACACCAAATGAACCTGTGTGTATCTCTTAATGGAATCCATAGATTGTGCTCCTAAAGATGAGTGCAGAAGCTTTATAGCAGCATTATTACTAATAGCTCCAAAATGGAATCAGCCTTAATCCACAGCAATGCTATACTGGTTAAAATAATTGTGATGTTATATGGAATACAAGGGTATGTAACAATGAAAAAAAAATAGCTACTTTATGTTTACAAGAACGAGCAAAATTTTACAATGTTCAATCCAAAAAATACGTTGTTGAAAATTGTATCTTATAAAGATGAGTAGAAGAAGCTTTTGCCTGCCTTCTACTTATTACTTATCTCCGTTCAGGTGACTCTTCAATGAATGAGTTATCATTTTATAATTTTTGTTTTACTAAATATTATTGGCTTAATTTTTGTCCCTTTAAGATAGTATTTCGCCAGGCGTGGTGGTGCATGTTTGTAATACCAGCACTCAGGAAGCTGAGGCAGGAGGATTGTCTCAAGTTCGAGGCCAGCCTGGGCTATATAGTGAGTTTAAGAGCAGCCTGGACTAATAGAATGAGATCCTGTGTCAAAAATAGAAAATATTATTGCACTGTTTATTTATAATATAGCACTTGTTTATTTCACTGTACAAGAAAAATACAATTCATATTTGATATTTTTATATACATCTGTATATACAAAGTACCCATTAATGGGTTTATTACATGTTAATTAGGCAAACGCTTTAAATATTTTAATTTATGCATATATGTATCATAAAAAATTAAATGAATATATAAAGTTGTATTAGTGAAATTTGGAAATTTTTTCTGAAGGTACTAAAATGCAATATTATTTTTATCTTAAAAACAATGAAATCTAGTATTCTGCCTTCAAAAAATTTTTCAAAAATTTTACCAATAACTATAGAGATGTAAATACAAAAAACTAAAATAGTGTTGATTATCTAGCACATTGGCAAATGTTGAAAAACTGACTTTCCGTATTCTTAAGGAGGATATAACTAGGGCCTTCTCAAATGCTGTTGGTATATGTATAAGTTGTTTTGATAATTTTAGAAAGCAATTTAACGGAATGAATTTTAAAATTCAGATACTAAACTACTAGATTTTCACCATATAATCCTATTTTTAGAAACCTATTTTAAAGTTTTCACAGATTCATGTTCAAGGTGATCAACATTACATTTTTATAGAGATGAATAAACTGAAACATCCTAAATAAACTTTTATAAGTAAAAATAAGTATATTAAATAAAAGTTTTGCAACCACTAACAGAATAAGATATTAGTATATTCTTCTATCAAAATTACCCCAAAGCATATATTTACAAAAAGAAAAATTATTCCCATAATACATATACAGCGTAATAAATTTAAATATATAATTATGTAAATATATGCATGCAAACACATCATACAAGAGTTTAAAGCATAGGAGCCAAATTTAATATTAGTTCACTCTAGAGAGAAAATTAAACAAAATAGGCAATCATGTTTTTATATCTACTGATTTATTTTCATACAAATTTATATTTATACATGTTTTCTAATACAAAGAAAATATTTGTAAAGAAAATTAAATATTAATTTGTGGCAAACTGATAAAAATATTTAAAATTTAGACAAAAATTTAAGAAGAATCAAAAGAAACTACCAAATGATGTCTTACTGAGACTGCCACTCTAAATTGAGCATGAAACAGCCAGATGAAACATTCACCTGGGAACCTAAGATCATGCAGGAGTGGTATCAATGGCGAGCCGAAAACTTCAAGAAATAGACAAACATTCAAACAAAACAATTTCAAAAATCGTAAGAGCCAACTTTTTCAGAACTTTAGTAATTGAGCAAAGGCTTGTAACTCTCCAAAGAACAATTACTCCAGAAAAGCAGATGAGTCTCAGTAAGAACCACAAGCTTTGTAACAACTTTAACTTGACCTCCTTACAGTCTTTACTCCTTAGCTCTGAAGCAATCTTGAAAACTGAGAAGGCTTTAGTTCTCATTCTTGTTAAATTTGAGGCTGTGCACAAGCAGAAAGTGAGGGCTCAATGGGAATTTCAGACAGGCTGGATGTTGAAGGCAAACCCCTACATGCTTGTAGTACCTCCCAAAAAAGACAGCACTCAGTAACTCCAGAGGTGCAAGGGAGTTGCTCTTGAATCACTAGTTGGCCACTAAAGAAACCAAATACAGACTTTGGTGTCCATACACAACAAATTTGCATTATACAGAACTAGTTAATAAAAGGTGTTAAATTTAAAGAATCAGCCAAAATAAGCAGCAAAATCAGTAAACCTTGGGGAAAGGGAAGCTCTAATGGCTAGAGTTACAATTATATTATTAAAAATTTGCATTTATTTATTTTCAATAACAGCAATAAGAATGAGACACAGAGAAATAAGAAAAGTATGGTCCATAAACTAAACCAAAGCAATCAATACAAACTATCCTTTAAGAAAGCCCAGACATTGTACTAGATACACAAATGCCTAATCAGCTATTCAGTATGTTTAATAAGCTAAGGAAATGATATCTAAAGAATTAGAGGAAAGATGAGAATTATATTTCACCAACTGGAGAATAGCAATATAGTAATAGAATTTAAATAAAATTGAAGCCCTAATATCCAGTCCCTCAAAGTGTAACAATACTAGAAAAGATGGTCAATGCACATGTAATAATTAGTTGAAGTTCTATTTCAACAAGGTGGGCCTCTAATTCAGTATAATTAATGACATTATAAAGAGAAACCAATGTGATGACAAAGAAATACTGAGAGAACACCAAGTGATGATCAAAGCAGAGTTTAGAGATGTACAGATGAAAGACAAAGTATTAGTCAACTTTCTCATTGCTGGATGTAACACACCATCCACAATTTAAAGGAGGAAAGGATTATTTGGCTCACAGTCCAGGGGGTTCCATCCATGGTCAAGAGGAAGAACATCATGGCAGAAGAGCATGTTGGAGAAAGCTATTCATTTCATGGTGGCCAGGAAGCAGAACAGGGGAAGAGGGCTAGGAAGGAACGGGCTGGGGACCATATATAGTATCCAAAGTCACACCTCTATGATCCACCTGGGCATACCCAAAACTGTGCTTTGCTAATCTACTAGCCATTTCTTAATCCCATGAAATAACAGGATTAGCAGTCACAGACAAAGAATGCCACAGATCACTGTCAAATCATGAGAAGCCAGAAAAAGTCAAAGAAGGGTTCACCAAAAGTTTTCAGAATGAGCATGGCTCCACTGGAAACTTGATTTCATACTTCTAGTATTAAAACTGTTATTTCTGTTGTTTGAAATCAACCAGAGTTGTTATAGAAGCCCTACAAAATTAATACATGACTCAATGTGAGGTTAAAATACTTAGAGGATTGAAGTAGTAGAAATTAAGTAGCCAGAGAGTAGTTCATCTGAAATCATCCAATCTGAGAGAAAGAATGAATAGGAGTAAAGAAAAGTGAATAGAGTCTCAGATACCTGTGGTATTCCATAGACAAACATCATACAGTAGGAATCTGAGAACCTGGAACAATAGAAAAAAGAGGCAGGAAAGTGTATTTAAAGGAATACTAGCCAAAGACTCTTCAGTATGTCTAGAAAAAATATAAAAGTCACATAAATTCATGTAAGTAAAGAAATTGAAAAAAAATACTCCTACAATAAAAAGTCTAGTCCAAAGTGGTTCCCATGGTGAATTTTACCAAACATTTAATAATTCTTCTTACAAAAAGTACAACAGGAGAGAATACTTTTCAGATCAAAATTTGAAGCCAATATTACAGTAGTTGACACCTTATCTATAGTGTTACTTTCCATGGTTTCAATTATTCACAGTCAACTACAGTCCAAAAATATTAAATAACAATTTTCAAAAATAGACAATTCATGCCTTTTAATTTTATTAAATTATATTGATGTAATCATTCCATTGTCCATTACTTGTTATTGTTAATCTCAAACTCCACATAACGTACAAATGGAAATTTATCATAGGTATGTATGTATTAGTTACAACATGGTATACAATCGGGCTCAGTACTACCTATGGTTTCAGGTGTCCCCTAGGGATTTCAAAACATGTCCCTTGCAGATAAGGGGACTACTATACTCTGCTACAAGAAGTGGACACTGCCATAATAAGAAACAACTAGTTTTCCTTTACAGATCCAAAAATCAATTCAGTACTAAAACAAACCTAGCATTGTATCAAAAATTTTATACGCTACACACAAGGATGATTGTCTCCATTAAGCGACATTGATTCAATCTATTAATGTCAATCAATAGAATCTGGGTGCACTGCTCCACTCATAATCCCAGCTACTTGGGAGGTTGGTGTTATTTGAATTCAGTAGTTCAAGATCAGCCTGGTCAACACAGTGAGATCACATGTCAAAAATAAATAGTCAATCAACATAATATATAATAATAGAATAAGAGAGAAGAATATATAATTATTTCATTAGCATTAGAATGAGCATGTGAAGAAAATCTATACAATTTCAGAAATTTAAACAAAAACAAAAGACAAACTTGGAATAGCAAAGCATGCCTTCAGCTTAAAAATGAGCATATACAAATTCACAGGTAGCATAATATTTAGTAGTGAAAGATTAAAATATTACCCAAATCAGAAACAGCGGAATGATATCCACTCTCACCATTTCTATTCACATTGTCCTAGACATTCTAGCCAAGGAAATCATGCAAGAAAATAATCATATAAATTTTTAAAAAGAAATAAAATTATCTATGTTCACAAATGACAGTATCTCACACAAAGGAACCCACAAATAATATGCAAAAAATTATTTGCTTTAACAAATGAGTTCAACCAGCCTTCAGAATACAAATCAGCATCTAAAAATTACACCTGTAGTTCAAACACTCTGGGAGACTGAGGCAGGAAGATCACAAATTTGAGTCCAACCTGAAGAATATAACAAGAGTCTGTCTGAAAAGAAAAAGTAGAATGGCTGTGAATGTACCTCAGTGCAAAGCCCTTGGTTCAGTTCCAGTACTGCAAAACAAACAAACAAAAAAAACCCAAAAAACAAAAACTGAACAGTTATATTTCCATATACTATCAACAAACCTTCTAAAAATGAAATTTTAAATTTATATTTATAATAGCATTGAAAAGTAATAAATTGCTGAAGAATATATTAAACAAGTAAAGTTGAAGACACACTGAAATACAAAATATTGCTTGTAACAAAAGAGAACTACAAAATGGAAACAGATCCCTTGTTCATATATTAGAAGACTTAAGATGACAATAGTACCAAAATTTATCTACAGTTCTATGTAATACCTATTAAAATTTGACCTGACTTTTTCTAAAGAAATTGAAAATCTAGTCCTAAAATTCATATGGAGTGAAAGAAACATAGAGTAGTCAAAAAAAATCTTGAGATAGAAAAAACAAAGTTAAAGAACTTATATTTCCCAGTTTCAAAGCTAGAGTTATTAAGCAAATATGGTAATGAAATAAGGATAAGCAGATAGGTCAATGTAAAAGAAATGAGAGTTCAGAAGTAACCCCACATAACTCTGCAACCTGACTTTTAATAAGGATGCCAAGGCCATTCAATATGAAAAAAGATAGTCTTTTCACCAAATGGTATAGAGATGACTGGATATTCACAAGCAAAAGAGTGAAGTTGGGCAGTTAGCTCATACTGCATGTAAAATTCTCTCAAAGTAAGCCAAAATCCGATGTATAAGAGCTAAATTATAAAACTTACAAGATATCATGTGGGTAAATATTCATTTAACTTGGATTAGACAGTGAATTCTTAAACTACAGGTTAAAAAGGGAAACAATTTATGTAAATTGGAATTCATGAAATTTAGAAACTTTTGTGGATTAAAGTCCACTGTAAAGGCATTGAAAAAATACTCCACAGAATGAGAGAAAATATTTGCATGTCTTCCACCTATTGGAGTCTAGAATATACAATGGACTCCTACAACTTAATAAAAAATGCAATTGAAGTAAAAAATGGGCAAATAATTTGAGTAGACATTTCTACCAAGAAGATATACAAATAACAAATAGGTCTGAAAAGGTTCTCAACATTATTAGTCATTAGGGAAATGCAATTCAAAATCACAATGAAAAAGAATTTTACCCATTATAGTGGCTATATTTTTAAAGGAAGAGTAAATTTGGGAATCATATGGAAAAATTGAGTCCTTATAATTGATAGTGGAAAGCTAAAATAATATGACATTATACAAAACATATTGCCAGCTTCTCAAAATGTTTCAAACACTTCTCAAATGAATCTAGTTTCAAAAGACAATATACACTTCCCATTTATATGGTATCCCCAGAGTAGGCAAATCAATTGAGACAAGAAATAGATCAGTAGTTGCAATTAGGAGTGATTGCTAATAGGTAGGTACAGGGGTTATTTCTGGGTAATGAAAAATTTCTGGACTTTTATAGCTATGATATTTGGATGACTTTGTGTAGGTACTAAAAACCACTGAATTATGTTCTTTAAAATGATGCATTAAATTGTATATAAATTATATTTCTGTTGAAAAAAGAACATGAAACAATCTTAATAAATAATAGAAATAGCATGGAATGTGGACCTCAATGACATCGATTTGCTTTGACCTACAGTGGTGAATTTGGCAGAGTTTTAAGATTTCTCTAGTCTATTTTTGTAGACTAATGGATTAGTAATTCTAGGGTTACCTCAAACTGATTGAATAAAAACAGATCTTATTTACTGGAAATAAGATCCAGTAAAATTTACTCTTTTGTTCCATGCGTAACTTTGGCTTCTCAAGAAGCCAAAATAATATTCATTAGCAGCTATTACCTAAAAGTCAGTAATGATATATATGGTTTTATGTAGTATTTGGGAGAAAAATAATATTGTATCCATTTTAACAATGAGAATATTTAGCTCATATAGAAGGTTTGCTATATCTAAAATTTTAAAAAAGTCTGCCAGGAGCCAAAGCTAGGATTTGAAAAGGACACATTTCAAACCTAAGCATATCCTGCTCTTACTTCTAGATACTTTTCTACAGGATTTAATATTATCCCTATCAGTATTTAAGTGCAGAATATGAGTATCCAAATTAGGGCCTTGTTAGGGCCATGTACACTATCAGTATCAGCACTGGTTGTCCACTTTTCACATCCGTAAAATGTACAGACAGGTGAGTGTAGCACAGCCAACATCTCATAACATGATAATCAAAACAGAAGTATTCATTTTTCAGCTATTTAGTCACAACAAGCTGTGGACAGTAACATTTCTGAGGACAAACCAATCACAAAGAGATATCAAGGAAGAGCCTTTAGAGCTCCACTTCAAGGGAGCAGCCTACCCTTCTACCCTCCCTCCCTTCAAGATGAAGTTTCTGGCCTGGGCATGTTCAAATAGACTTTATAGCCATTGTTCTATGACTTGTGATCCCTTTCCCCCCAAAAAAACGTGTGCATATTAATCAAGAGTTAAATCTAGACAGATTAGATGATCAGGAGTTCATAGCTTTGCCAAATAATTCTATAATTATAATTTGGAAGGTCTTATCTTTGGTTATCACTTACTGTATTACATCAAAGCCCATAGACTGAATGTAAAATGGTTCACAAGACCTTATCTTCACTCTTTGCTATGTTAAATCCAGAATTGGCATAGGCACGATGATTATTATCCACTAAAACATTTTTTTCCACTGTCAGACATTTTAAATGGTATTTTAATGGGAATTAGGAAGAGAATTTTCCAGACATTTTCCTACAGATTCTTAGCAGCTACACAAGGGAATGTAGAGAATTTCACCACCAGTGACCTCGCTTTGCAATGTGTTTTGTCTCTGTAATCCAATGCTACTTCCTGTCCAGTAAGATACTCTCCAACGTGCTATATACAGATATATATATATATATAATTCAGGGTAAATAGCTTAGGTCCTTTTAAAAGTCTTTTTGAAAAGTTTTTCTACATTCTTTTGTTGTGCTTGTTTTGGTTTTTTTTTCCTTTTTTTTCCTTTTTTCTGTTTGGTTTTGCAACTTTTGAATTCCAGAAAATACTAGTATCATGGGTTTACTGCGATGGATAAGTATAACTGAAGTATATTTTGTAAAAGAAAACTCTGTCTCTCTAACTGGTAAAAGGTGACTGGAGAAGTTAATAAAAGAATGAAGGAAGAATGAAGCTCTATAAAGTAATATACTTGAATTCTTAATAGCTTTCGATATAAGTCAGCACATAGGGAATCTAACAGAAAGTAAATAGCTATGGGCTAAGAGACAGTTGGACTGAATAAAAAACTAGAGGAGTAATAGGCTCAGGAGAGAGAGTTAGGAGAGTGTTTCTCTGAGGCATAGACGAGGATGTTCAGTGTTCCAGAAAGTTAATATCTGAAGTGTCAATAACTTATTCCAAAACAAAAAGAAAAAGGAAAGGAAAGACCCCAAATCCTTCATATTTGTAGCCTATGCCACACATCACTGTTCAAAAGACAGAAGGCCTTAAACATTTATGATAAGGATTTAAAATGACATAATTCATTTTCAATTGTTATATGCACTATAACCCTCATAAAATAGGGTGATATAGTTCAGGTATTTGGCAAAGTTTGAGATAGAAACTGTTTAATGTTAAATGATGCTTGGTAGTCACTGCAGGATTGTTTTAAAAATAAGTTCTAAGTGCAAAGTGAAAACAATGAAACATCAGCAGTTTCCAAAGACTAAAGTAAAAAAAAATGAAACTACAAAATGACTACACATGAGGATTCTGAGGTTTGCAAGTCTGTCAGATTTAGAATTATAAGTATATCATTTATCAATTAAAATTGAGAAAATGTTATATAAAAAGTCCACCATCAGTAGGCAGACTGATCAGCATGTGATCATGCCTGGAAGTTAGGATCAACACAAATGAGGTCCTGAAGTTAACTACACACCCATTGTCCCCCCATTCACTAATAGAGGCTTCAAGACATTTGTTTGGGGGTTAGTTCATAAAGCAGGTACTGTTTAATCATTTATAGCTTATCATTATGAAGGAATAATTGGGATCTTAACACATGGATGAATTTTACTATTTGCATATTAAAATCCCCTTCAGTTTGTGAAACAAACATTTGGTAAATAGGTGCAATCTTAAAGAAACCTGGGGAAGCACACTGAATGGACTTCATATTTAAATATTTTTCTGGCTAAAACAGCTATAGCTATGTCTTTTATCCTTTAAAACATCTAATAAATTAATGAAGATGATGAAAGATCAGAGCAAATACAGAAACACTAAGAATTCCAATGTCCTAAGTGAAATAAATTAGACTCACAAGCTTAATTATCACATGGTTTCTCTTATAAGAGAAACCCAAGAATAAATAAATTAAACAGCAAAATAAAAGATAATAAAAAGCAGAAAGATATAATTTTTGCAAAAGGGAAGGGGATCCAGAGATGGAGAAAGAGGGTTAGAAAGAATGGGATGGGGATAAAAAAGAATCAAAATGTGTTATGTACAATATACAAACTCCCCTCAATGAAAATAATCATTATCTACTGCAAACATGTGCAAACAAAAATAAAAATTAAAAAAAATAGTGGCCACACAATAAAAGAGATTTCACCTATTTCTACCATATCCAGTTTCCAGGGAATACCTTCCAACTTTTCTGTGTGTGAGTGTGTGTGTATGTGGGGGGGTGTATGCGGGTGAGTGTATGTGTGTGTGAATGAAAGAGAGAAATTCAAGAGTATTTCGCTATTATTTCCTTTTTACAAAAATAATTTCCAAACCCTATAACATTTTTAAACATGTGAAAATACATTAATATCATCCATGTGGGAATTATAGTAGGTGCAGGGGATGTGGCTCAGCATCACTGGGCCTGCCCAGCAAGCACAAGGTCCTAAGTTTGATTCCCTGTACCAAAAAAAGAAGGAATTATAGATCCACTTCATTCATTTTAATAATTGTATTATTCCTCACATGTACTCACTTCCCTCAATTGACTGTTGCACTTAGTATTTATTCTGAATATTGATATAGTAGCTGCCAGTGTTCCTGGACTCTGAAAATATGCTTTAACATTTTGAAATTCACTTCAAAATTCATTGTTTTCAAGCTTATTTGACTCAGTTTACACTTCTACGACTATCTGTCCTACTCATATTCTTACCTATAGTAAATATGGTAGCTTTAAAAAAAGGTTTTCAAAAATTAGCATTCCTTGGCATCAAGAATTAGAAATGCATGTTCATTTAAACTACATGTGTTTAACATAATATTGGAGATTTTGACTGTTGCAATGAGACTAACGTAATAAATTAGAAGCATTTTTTGAACAGAAAAAGGAAGAAATATCATACTAATGATTTTATTACAATAAATCTACAAATACCTACAGAAAAACTAATAGAATTAATATATGAAGGTAACAAAATCACTTAGTATTGTGTCAATACACGAAAATAAAATGTAACTTATATATCAGAAATAAATAAATTTAAATATAAAAGATTATATTGTTAAAAAGCACTTTAGAAGAAAATAATTACCAGCATTAAATCTAACAAAATTATAGCAGATATCAACATTTTAGAAAACGTACTCTCATTGGAAAAGTTGTGCAAGACTTCAATGGAGAAAAGTACCATTTAAAATATTATTTTCCAAAGTGAATGTACTAATTTACATTCTTACTAACAGTGCACCAGGATTCAGTTTTCTCCATATCTTCAGCAAGACTTCTTATCTTTCTTTTTTCTTTACTTATTTTTAAAAATTAATTTTATTGGTACATTTTAGGCATACAGTATAATGACATTCATCATTGGAGATTTGTACCTTTGCATAATCTATCTTGATTCTTATTTTTTCATCATTCTCCCCCCTCCTTTCAACCCCTCCAGCCCTATCTATTTACAAAGACTTTGTTTCCATTTTTTCCTTTTCTCATGTCAATTCCATTCCCTTTCTTCCTTTACCACACCCCTGCCACATTCCCTTCCCCTTTGCACATTTTCTTCCTACATCACATTATCTATTATACATTTTGATCCTTATTTACACATTCAGTTTCTCACACCAGAGAAACTAATCAATATTTACATGTGTGTCCTATTTCACTTAAGAGTATCACCTCAATGTTCATCCATTTAGCTATAAATGTCTCTAATTTCTCATTCTTTATGTCTGAGCAGTACTCCATTTTATTAAAAAAAAAAAAACCCACACATTTTCTTTAAACAATCTCCAGTTGATGGACAACTGGGCTGTTTCCCAATTTTAGCTCTTAGAAACTGTGCTGGTATGAACATGGGTGCACATATATCACTGTGCTATGATTTTTTAAATTCTTTTGGGAAGATACCCACCAGGAAAATAGCTGGGTCAAATGGGACTTCCAGTCCTAGTTCTTTGAGGTATCTCCATACTAATTTCAACAGTGGTTACACCAGACTACACCCCCACCAACAGTGACGAAGGGTTCCTTTCTCCCAACAGCCCTGCCAGCATTTGTTGTTGGTTGATTTCATGATAGCAGCCATTCTTTCTGGGGTGAGGTGGAATTTCAGCATTATTTTCATTTGCATCTCTTGAGTGGCCAGTGATGTTAAACATTTTTTCATATGTTTATTTGCTATTTCTACTTCTTTGTTGGAGAAATGGCTGTTCATTTCAGATGTCCATTTTGGGATTGGGTCATTAAATTTGGGAGCTCTGATTTTTTAAATTTTTTATATACTCTAGACAGTAGACCTTTCTCTGAAAAATTTTTTCCCACATTATAGGTTGTCTCTTCACACTGCTGGTGATTTCTCTTGCTGTGAAGAAGCCTTTTAATAAGAAGAGATCCCACTTGTTGATTGTGCTAGTTCACTTGCAACTGAGGTTTTGTTCATGAAATCTTTTCCTATGCCAATGTCTTTAAGAGTTATACCTAACCTCTGTTCCAGCTGGTTCAGAGTTTCTGTTTTAATATTTAGATCTTTAATCCATTTCGATTTCAGTTTATTGCATGGTGAGAGATATAGGTCTAGTTTTAATCTTTGGCAAGTTGTACTGCAATTTTTCCAGCACCATTTATTAAATAGGCTATCTTTCCTCCACCGAGGGTGTTTGGCTCCTTTGTCGAAGATGAGGTGGCTGACTGTCTGGAGTTGTTTCTGCATTTTCTAATCTATTGCACTGATCCTCAGATCTGTTTCCTTACTAGTACCATAGTGTTTTATCACAGTAGCTTTTTAGCACAGTTTCAAGTTGGGGATTGTGCTACCCCCTACCTATTCTTTGTTGCCTAGAATTGCTTTTGCTATTCTAGGTCTCTTTTTATTCCGAATGAATATTTTGGTTGTTTTCTCAAGGTCTGTGACATATGCAGCTAGAATTTCTATTGGAATTGCATTGAATCTATATACCAGTTTTCAAAGTATAGCCATTTTCATTTTATTGGTTTTTCCTACCCAGGAGTAAGTGACGTCTTTCCATTTTCTGATATCCTCTTCAATCTCTTTGTTCAGAATGGCATAGTTTTCAGAGTAGAGGTCTTTGATTTCTTTCATTACATTGATTACTAGGAATTTCATTTTTCTGAATGCTATTGTTAAGGGAATTGTTTCTCCAGTTCCTTTTTCAGTGAGTCTGTTGTTTGTGTACATGAAAGCTAATGACTTTTGCGTGTTGCCCTTGTATCCAGCTACTCTACTGAATTTGGTTATTAAGTCTAGAAGACTTTTGGTGGAGTTCTTGGGGTCTTCTATATAGAGTATCATATTTGCAGATAGTGACAATTTAACTTCATTTCCTATTTTTATTCCTTTTATTTCTTTTTGTTGTCTAATTGCTGTGCCTGATGTTTCCAGAACTATAGTGGATAGGAGTGGGAATAGTGCACATCCTTGTCTTGTTCCTGATTTTAGTGTGAAGGATTTCAGTTTCTGACCATTTGCTATGATATTGGCTGTTGGCTCTTCATAGATGGGTTTTACCAGCTTGAGGGAGACAACATCTATTCCAATTTTTTGTAGGGTTTTTACGATGAATGAGTGTTGGATTTTGTCAAATGCTTTTTCTGCATCTGTTGAGATGATCATATGTTTTTGACCTCTTGGCTGTATTAATATAGTGTATTAGATTTATTGATTTGCATATGTTGAACCATCCCTGCATCCCTGGGATGAATCCCACTTGGTCAGGGTGTATAACCTTCTTGATGATCTTCTGCCTTCTATTTGCCGGTATTTTATAAAGGATTTTTCCATCTATATTCATTAGTGAGATTGGTCTTTAGTTCTCTTTTTTGATTGAGTCTTTCTCTGCTTTGGGGATCAAGGTGATACTTGTGACCAGGAATGAATTTGGGAGTATTATGTCCCTTTCAATTTCACTGAAGTGTTTAAACAGTAGTGGTGATAGTTCCTCTCTAAATGTCTCATAGAATTCAGTAGTGAAGCCATCAGGGCCCGGGCTTTTATAAATTGGTAAGTTATTAATAACATTGTCCATTTCATTGATTGATATTGGGTTGTTTAGAATTTTTAGGTCTTCTATGTTCAATTTTGGTAATTCATACTTATCTTGAATCTCTTCATTTCTTCGGTGTTTTCCATCTTATCAGCAGGCAGGTTCTCTAAGGTATTGATGATCCTCTGGATTTCTGTTGGGTCCATTGTAATTTCACCTTTTTCATTCCTAATTGCATGGATTTGGGCCTTTTTTAAAACTTTTTTTATAAGATTGGCTAAGGATTTGTCGATTTTGTTTATTCATTTGAAGGACCAACTCTTTGCTTCATCGATTTTTGCATTGTTCTCTTAGTCTCCATTGCTTTGATTTCTATTCTGATCTTTAAAATTTCCTCCCTTGTATGAGCTTTAGGTTTGTCCTGCTCTTCTTTTTCTAGAAGTTTGAGCTTCAGCATCAGGTCATTTATTTGAGTTCTCACTGTTTTCATAATATGAGTATTCGCTGCTGTGAATTTCCCTCGTAAGACTGCTTTCATTGTGTCCCATAGATTCTGATATGTTTTATGATATTGTCATTTAAGTGAAGGAACTGTCTGCTTTCTTCTTTAATTTCCTTTGTGACCCATTGGTTATTCAGAAGTATGTTGTTCAATTTCAATGTGCTTATGAAATTCTTGTGGTTTCTTTTGCTATTGATCTCCAATTTCATTGCACTATGGTCTGATAACATACAGAGGATAACTTCAGTGCCTTTGCACTTACTTAAATATGTTCTATGAGTGAGTATGTGGTCAATTTTTTAGAAAGACCTGTGTGCAGCCAAAAAGAATGTATATTCTGATTTTTTGGGTGGAATATTTTGTAAACAACTGTTCATTTGTTCAAGAGTTTGATTGAGTTCTAGTATTTCATTGTTTACTTTTTGTCTAATTGATCTATTTGTGACAGTAGGATATTGAAGTCCCCCAGTAATATTGTATTAGTGCTCATTTGATTTTTCATATTTGTTTGTACTTGTTTCATATATCTGGGTGCACTAGTGTTTGGTGCATATATATTTATGATTGTCCTCTTGGATTTCTTGGATTTATGATTGTCCTCTTGGATTTCTCCCTTTACAAGGATGTAGTGTCCTTCTTTGTTTCTCTTAATCAGTGTTGGTTTGAAATCCACTTGATCTGCAAATAGAATACCTACTCCTGTTTTTTTCATGTTCCTGTCACATGGAATATTGTTTTCCACCCTTTACCTTTCAGTCTATGAGTTACTTTCTGAATTACATGTGTTTCTTGTTTGCAGCATATTGTTGGATCTTTCTTCTTGATCCATTCTGCCAGTCTATTTCTTTTGATTTGTGAATTGAGACCATTAATTGATGGCTATAACTGATACGTATTGACTTATCATTGTCATGACTTTTTCTTTTTGTTAAATTCTCACATTTGCATTTAATTTTTTGTCATGCCCAATGGATTCATTCTGCTTGGCTTCCTGGGGTTATGGCCTCATTGTCTTTCCTAGGATATTGTTTAAAATTCTTTGGAGTACTGGTTTGGTATTCATGAAATTCCTCAGATGTTCTTTGTTATGAAAGTATTTAATTTCTCCATCGATTTTGAAAGATAGTTTTGCAGGGTACATCAATCTGGGTTGAATGTTGTTTTCCTTTAGGCCTTGAAATAAGTCAATCTAGTCTCTTCTTGCCTTGAGAGTTTGTGTTGAGAAGTCTGCTATGATCTTGATGGGCTTTCCCTTCCATGAGATTTGTTTCTTTTCTCTAACTGCTTCTAGAATTTTGTTCTTCTCTGGGTTTCTGGAATCTTAACTATTATATCCCTATGTGGAGATTTTTTTTTTGTGATCATGGCTAGTTGGAGTTGTATATGCCTCACTTATTTGTATGTCAAATTCTTTTCTCCTGCTTGGAAAGTTTTCTGCCATTACTTCTGTGAAGAGTTTTTAAAATGTCATTTGCACTCTCTCCTGTTTCTTCATTGACTTTGATCAGTCTTACATTATTCTTCTTTGCATTATCTAGAAGCTGCTGGATTAATTTCTCATGGTCCCTCACTATTTTAAAGAAACTTTTCTTTTCCTGGTCACTGATTGCAGTCCTATCTTCCATATCTGAAATTCTGTCCTCACATTGACTCATTCTGCTGCTTAAATTTCAATGGTGTTTTTAATCTCCTTGAAATCTGTTTGCATCTGTTTTATGGATTCCATTTGTTTTCTGTGTTAGGATTCCATCATGTTCCTCAGCTCCTCCATTTTTTAATCTGTGTCAGCTCTAGATTTATTAATCATGTCTTGCACTATGGGTACAATCTTTGTTGTCATCTGAGAAAGTATTTCTGATTTCATTTTTTCCGGATCCTCTCTTATTTCCAGTTCAGGGAATCCAGGAGGTTGAGTATCAGATTGTTCCATCTCATTTCTTTTTGGGGTTGTCTTAGATGATCTGGAAGTCTGGTTTTGAGACTTGCTTAAGAGTCTTCTCATTTAAACAGATGCAGCCTCCTGCAACTTTGTTGAGACAACTTTTTCTCAGCCAGTGGTCTTCAATTCTCAGCAAGTGGTCTTCAATTCTCAGCAAGCCACTGAGCCACCTTTTCTCTGCTGTTCAGCACTGCAATAATTCCTGGGTTCCGAGTGGTCACCTTCTGGATACCTGCCCTGTCCTGTTGTCCAGGCAGGGTTCTGGCTGTGGTCTGTGCACACTTGGGATTGTATCTAGTTGTGCCTCTGGCTAGGGCCTGTCCTCCTATGTAGCTATTGTCTGGAAAGGCCTTTGTCTGGGTCTGTGCACCCCAGTCACTTGTGTCTGGGAGGGCTTCTGGGTAGGGTCTATGCACACTTACTAATGGTATCAGGGTGGGGCTCTGACTATTTCTTGTGCACCTGTGCAGCACTTTTCCAGGCAGACCTTTGACTGGGCCCTGGGGACCCCAGTGGCTGGGTTCTGGGTGGGGCCCTCCCTACACCTGCCTGCAGCCATGCAGCTCTGCTCCATACAAATTTGTCACTGGGATCTCTTATTTTTTATCTTCTTGATAATAGCCATTCCAAGAGATATGAGGTCATATCTCAATATCAAACTTTTGATTTCACTTTTTTTTTCAAGTCAGTGAGTTGTCATTTCACTCTCTTAATTATTTCCTTGCTATGCAGATGGACTTTGGTTTGATGTAAATTCATTTGTTTATTTTTGCTTTTGTTGTTAGTGCTTTTGAGATCCTATCTAAGAAATCATTGCCCAGACCAATTAATTCAATACAAAGGGCCTTCAGAATTGAGAATCAAAATGGAGAAGTCAGGAAGATAAAAGCTAACAATTAATTGAGCTAACAGTTTCCAAATTTTCTAGAACAAAAAATATTTTAACAAAACCAATAAAATTAAGCAACTCAATTGAGACAATATTTGTAATATATTAAAGGGAATCCAAAATTTGTGTATCATAAAGAAAAGAACAAAATAAATTTCTAAAAAGAGGAAAAAATGATACCAGTGTTCTATCCAGAAAATAAAACAAGTAGATAATAAATGTAATAAAGGATAATTAACCTATAGTCATTAAGCAAATGAAAAATTAAAATGGCACAACATCATCTTGGCAAAAGTTAAAAATTGATTGGGAAGAACTGTCAGTATTTAAATATACATTTGATTCTGAAAAATAAATGTGTATGAAACTTTAATATAAATCTCTGTGATTTCTTATTAAAATGCAAATTTTGAAACAGCAGGTTGGGAATAAACCACAGACATTTTATATCCAAAACTTTACCATTTTTATCAGTCTACAAACCATAGATGGGTCAATAATCTAACACATACATCTGAAAGTGTTGCAGCAAAGTGGAAGAGCTCAGTGCTACAGCTCTGTGTCACAGCCAAGCACTACAGTTACAGCAATTTGAAGACTTTAGAATCTGAAAATTCCTCAAAAAGATGGAGAAAAATCTTTTATTAGCCAGTTGGCTCAGAGGAGTTTGCCCAATCTGAATTCTGAGCCCTGAGTTGCAGTGAGATTCCCTTTATATAACGTTGGGGAAAGGAAGTTGACAGGAACCTTTTACGGTGTAGACATAGCTAGAAGTGGAAAATTTAGGTAGAAACATCAGGTACTAAAGTTACATTGTTTGAACAAAACACTTTGATACATTGAGCAGGTACATCATGAAGCACAGTCACAGAACATTTTGATACATTGGGCAGGAGCACAGTGCAGCCCAAACAGTTACATTTCTGGGACAGAAGATCTTATGGAGGAGAAAAGAAAAAAAATGGGAGTAAGGCAAAGGCCTCTCCTACTGAGCATTATTGCTTCATTAACAGTGTATATTGAGGTATGTATTAATTATGAAATGTACATAGAGATTATTTACTAAGCTATTTCCTGTAAAGTTATTTTTTTAATTCTGAAAAATTGAAAATCACCCTAATGTTTACCAAAGAGGGATAATTTATAAGGTAAAATAAAACCATCCCACTGGGATGCATTAGGAGAAAAGGATACAAAAAATTTGCCTATACTGATGTAAAGAAAGATCTTTATTAGGAGTGGAGACCACACTGAAGTAGAGGGCATACAGCATAACGCTACTTACATGTTTTCCTGGGAGTAAGGAGGAAATGCAGAAGTGCACATGTCAGGGAGCTTGCCTAGGTTGTGGGTGAGTGTTGATGAAGGAAGGTGGCAATGTTTCTGGTCACCATTGTCAGATTTCAAGCAGAAGAGACAGTTGTTCACACACCAGTGATCCCTCTACACTTGGAATAATACCAATAATTACAGAAGTGTGATCTTCACCCTTTGGTAATTCCCCATCCTGAGCGAGTTTACACTTTCTGCCTCCTCCCTCACCACTTCCTTATTGTACTCAGATGTTTCTATTCTCTCTCTCTCTCTCTCTCATTATTGTAAATAACAAGGTAAACTGAACACCACACACACACACACACACACACACACACACAAACAAAATATATGGTTGAATTGAATTCAGAATTTTAAAATTTTCCTTCAGTGAAGCAATTACTCTATTATAAAAAATGTTGGTTTCACTCAGACTGCATTAAAACTTACCTATAACTGACGTAAGTATTCTGTGGAATCAAATTTCTGATTAGAGAGTGTGAGAAATTATGGAGAGGAAAGAGAAATGCACAAAATATTATCTCCTTATTCTAAAAGACAATCACTTTTAAAAGCTCAAAAATGAGTCCATCAGGACTATGGAGAAGCTTGAAGACCCTCCACACTTGCCTCACATAAATGTCAGAAAAGAAAATTAAAGTGCAATGGTGTTGGCTGAAGACACTTGAAATAGAGTGGGGAACCTTAAACCAGGTTTCAAGTACATCCAGTGTGGAGCTCTGAACTGAACACTTTGCACATGACCGCCCGGGTACATGCTGACCTTGTAAACTTAGTGGAACAGCACATTCCAGAATGAAGTCCACTAGTTTATGTAACAGTTTGTGGAAAAACTAGCCCCCCCATTTCCCGAGACTGTGCCCAATCTCCTTTTTATAAAACAGTTCAATCTTTGTTTCACTCATCATAATTCTTGACATAGAAGGGACATAATTAACAAAAATTTTTTTGTAAATTAAGCTATAAAGGCAGCCACCATCTTATAAAACTTAAGCACACATTTTCAAGGCTGATTTAAATTTGCTGTCTCCCAGATTGCAATCCTAATAAGGCTCAAATAAATAAATATAATTTTCTTTGTTCTCCAACAGGTTGATTTTCTCTCAATGGACATAAAGTTTAACTTCTTCCTAGGATACCCTGACCAACCATTAAAAACACATTATCCCAGGCCGGGGATTTAGCTCAGTGGTTTCACCGCCTGGTGCACAAGTGCAAGGACCTGAGTTCGATCCCCAGTACCAAAAGAAAAAAAAATTATCCCTTCATTTCTAAATGGAATACGAGGATTTTAAATCAGCAAGGTAGTTGAATGCCTGATATTTAATAATTATGCTGTGCGCTCATCAGGGAATACATATTTGAAATGTTTACAGGGAAGAGATTATACACATGGAGAAATATAGAAATATATATATATATATATATGCTGAAGATTGATTAGATTGCCATGAAACTGCAAGACTGTAGAGTCATTCTAAAGGTTATATTAATCCGAACTAATGGCTTGCATTCATCCTGCTAAAAAAGCAAATGTAGTATTTTTTTTAGGATACTGTGGAATCTGTAATAATGTGTATACTTAAGTTAGGGCTCTCTGATCTTCTTTAATGATGTGTTTACTAGATTCTAATAAGAAAAACAACAAATGAATGGGACATGGGGGAGACCATAATGTTGGCAAATATCTCTGAAGTACTAAACTATACAAAGTACTTAAAAGTACTTTAAGGAATAGTAATCTAGTTTATATTCAATTTATTTCACTCCCCTACAAAGCCTTAGGGAACATACTCCATTTGTTGCACAAAAGCCAATTACAGTAATGGGCTGTTCATAAGTTTCCAGCATTCAGAATTAGTTTTTACTATTGAACAGTACACAGTCACATGGCTGTGAGTCTCATCATTTCTAATTCTTCAGTAACTATGTTTAGAGTATCAGCATAAAAACTACACCATTCTCCTAAAATTCAGTATAGAGGAACATGAATGAACTAACAGAAAGGGAGAATAAAAAGAGCTTGGTTTATCACGGGAACAGAAGCACAAAGAATAATTTCATGATAACGAGATCCCCAAGTGGGGATATCAATTGCTCAAATGCTTTTATAACATTTCCTTTGGAAGAACAACTCTACTTCACAGGTAGTTCACATAGCCAAGAAACCATGACAAAATAGGTTCTTAGCATTTGGGGTCCTCTTTCACTTCTTGGAATGAGGATCACTTAGAAGTTCAGAATATTGGGCCAGGGATTTAGTTCAGTTGCAACATTACTGCCTGGCAAGCACAAGGTCCTGAGTTCGATTCCCTGGTACCAAAAACAAAACAAAACAGAAGTACAGTATGTTAAGTGGGGCTGCTCTGCAGAAATAAAGGACAAGGATGTGCCTAAGTCTGTCCTAGCTCTTGTCCTTGTGTCCTCCTGGGATGTATTACTTATTAGATCTATGCCCTTGGGGGAGTTATTCTTTTTTCTGGCTTAACTTTCCTTGTCTGTAAGGTACAGTAATTTCCCTTTTCTGATAATATAGCTGAATAGGTGAAACTTTACATTGTGGAAAAGACACCCAAACCATCTCCAGTGGAATTTCATTAGATTTATTATTGTTGTCATTGTGGTTGTTTATTTCCTCAAGCCTGGGTCTGTAAAGCACCAGATACTAGACACTTTCTAGATCCAGTGATTTCCTGTCCTGGACTTTGGGTCATATTCTTCTATTATGATTTGATCAAAGGAAAGATTTCAAGCATGTTTTGGGCTCCTGCCATTTTCTTAAATCTCCCGGGACTTCTCGATAAGACCATTATTGACATAGAGGCAGGAAAATTAATTGTATAGACCTTTTGCAAAGGATTAGATGCTTACTCTCTAACTGGTGCCCACTCAATCCCAATAATGAATCAGTCATTGTAACAAGCTGAAACAATCAGCAAAATGCTCCCGCACATTTCTAGTCACTTAGTTTCCCTGTAAACAGCCAGTAAACACTTCAAATTCCTACAGGAGCCCCTTCCACTTTGTGCTTATGCAAAGTTAAAAAAAAGTATTTGTTAGCTAGTTTTTTTAGGCTAGATTCAGCTTATGTTTATTTAAGATAACTTCCTTTTCTTCACCTATCATCATAAACAAGATTTAGTACAGGTAAACTAGAAGAGGCATAAACATGAAAAAACCAGGAATCCTTATAGCTATTGATATTTAAATAGCTTTGAGAATAAAAATAATTAAAAATTATTCCACCTGCACCAAGGAAACTGAAATTCCTATTCTGTCTTATAAGATGAAGTTCACCTGTATATTAGATGCTGCAAAAACAGAAACTGAATTCCAACTATCTAAAAGCATCTTTGGAAGACTACCAACATTTTATTTACCCAACAAGTTTTACTGGTGACATATAACTAGAATTCTTTTTTTTTTTTAATTATGTAGGCTCTATTTTTTTCACTCTCTCCCAATCCCAAAAAACCACTACTTTGTTTTGTTTACAGAGTAAATGCAATCTTGGCACTGCCTTTCTCAATTCCTGTAGCTCTAAGTTGGGATAAATTCAGTGTTTAGCTCTTCAGGGTAAATTGAGATCATCTTTAACAACTTCCTCCTCTACCCTAAAGCAACTCCTGTGTCCATTTGCTTCAGTCTATGCAGTCTATTTCATTACTAATTTTGCACTTCCATTCTTCAGACACCTTTATTTCTCAGCTGATTTTACAGACCAGATATGACTGACAAGTTTCTATGAAAACAGTAAATAAGCACAATTACTTGATTCAGTTTATCAACCTGATCTCTGCAACTAAGAGATTAAAAAGAATTTTTAAGAATTGGGATTTTTGAGCCAATCCCAGCACCCAGGAGGAGGCTCCCCCGCCACCATTCCACACTGCTAGGGCAGAAGAAAGCCAATCCCAGGGCCCAGGAGGAGTCTCGCCCGCCACCATTCCATGCTCTAAGGGCAGAGAAGGTGAGCTATTCAGGTGCCAGAATCCCCCCTCCCCCTGTGGAAATGAGAACACACGTAAACAAGCCTCAATAACATACTTCCAGATCACCTGCAGCAACCACAAAGGGAAACGAGATGAAACAATCTCATACTTAACCACCTGGACTCACTGAACTGGCAAAAAAAGAGAATCTGGAAAAAAATGAGAACAGAAATTATTTCTCACATAAGAGCAAAGATTGTGCCCATAGTGGAAGACATGATTAGTAAATCTAGAGAGGACACAGATTTAAAAAAATAGAGGATCTGAGGAACATGATGGAATCCCAAAATAGGAAATCAATGGAATCCATAAAACAGATGCAAACAGATTTCCCGGAGATTAAAAACTCCATTGAAAGTCTACACAACAGAATGAACCAATGTGAGCACAGAATTTCAGATATAGAAGAAAAGATTGCAATTAGTTACTAGTAAAAGAAAAATTGCTTTAAAATTGTAAGGGACCATGAGAAAGCAATCCAGCAGCTGCTAGATGATGCCAAGAAGAGTAACATAAGACTGATTGGAGTCAATGAAGAAACAGGAGAGAGTGCAGATGACATAAA
>NW_004624841.1:3661048-3710898 GCF_000247695.1 Heterocephalus glaber | reverse complement strand
ATATATCTATATCTTTTCTACAGCTAAGGGTAGTACATCATTGGTTCTTATTGTATGTCAATGTGCAGTTGGTCTTTGTGTCTTTGTCTCTATTATGGTTACTGACTTACTGGCTATTGCCAGGGTGGCATAGTTGTTATCAATAGGTTTTCTCTGTATGCCAATAGGTGAATTATCTTTTCATCATTGACAATCCTGTGGTCCATTCATGGAGAAATCAGTTCTAGGCCAATTAACACTGCATTTTCCTCTGCATCCTCTCCTCCCAAATTAATAGAGGTGGTTGGATCTTGGGACAGAGGCAAAGACCCTCATTTAGCCATGTCCATAGTACATCACTGAAAAGGAAACATTAACTAAAAAGGTTTCCATACTAGTGACAAAGTCTTCCCACCATAAGCAATGCAAACCTTACCATTAAACAGAAAATTAAAAATGCAATGGAAATATCCAAAGATGAGGAAACAAAATGGCTTCAAAAACTCCCAATTCCCCCAAAGCCAATCTATGCGCCATTGAGGGGCAGGAAATCAAAAACCTCACAAGCAAAGTATTTGAAAGGATAACAAAAGAGATAAACAAATCAATAAGGTACGTGGTGAACTCAAGAAAGACATAGGTAAACAGATAATGTATATAATAAAACAATCAGCAATGTTACATAAGACATTAATTGCTGAGCTAAAAAAATGATGCAAAACATGAATGAAAAATTTAGCAAAAAATAGAGTCCATGAAACGATTCCAAACAGAAATCCACTAGACTAAAAATTCTAGTGAATGTATGGGCAGCCGAAGCGGCCAATATGAGGACAGTATCAACACTAGAAGATAGGGCTGTGGTCAGTGGTAAATTATTCAGAGGTACCTTAAAAACAAAACAACTCCCCCCCACAAAAAAATGAAAAATAAATCCCACAGCTGCTAGACAATACAAAGAAGACAGTCTAAGATTAACTGGAATTAGTGAGTAATCAGAAGACAGCACAAATGACAGAAAATAGAAAACTTTCAAATAAAAGAATTATACCATTAAATGGTATATTGAACCCCAAATAACTATAATCAAAAAGAACCTCTCCATAGCACATCATAGTCAAAATCTCAGAAGTTCAGCACAGAAAGGGAATCTTAAAAGCTGTTGAAGAAAAGCAACAAATCACTTATAAAGTTAAACCCTTTAGAATTAAAGCAGACTGCTCAGCAGAAATCTTAACAGCCAGGAAAACTTGGAGTGAAGTGTTTCAAGCCAAAAGTGTTTCAAGCTAAAAGAAAACAACTTCCAACCTAGACTAATATATCCTGAAAACTATCTTTCAAAATTGATGGAGAAATAAGGAATTTCTAAGACAAAGAGCACCATAAGAAATTCAAGACCACCAAACCAACACAATAAAAATTTTTCAAGGATATCCCAGAAGGCGACAACCCAATAACACCCCCAAAATTCTAACAGAATGTATACACCAGGCAGAGTGAGTAGTTAAGCAAAAGAGTGAACAAAAGGGAAATCAGCAAAAGGAAAATAATGCAATGACAGGAACAAGTCAATACCTATTAGTAATAGCTCTCAATGCAAATTGTATCGATTTTCTAATCAACACACACAGATTGGCAGAATGGATCAAGGTACAAAACCCAATGATACGCTAAATAAAAGAAACACATTTAATTTAAAAAGAAATTTACAGATTAAAAATCAAAGGATAGAAAACAATATTCTATGCAGCACAAGCCTGAAGAAAGTAATTGTAGCTATCCTATTCTCAGACAAAGTGAACTTCAAGCCAAAACTGATCAGAGAGTCAAAGCAGGTCAATACATACTGGTGAAGGGAACAGTTCAATAGGACTAGAGAACAATTACAAACATACATGCACCTAACACTGGCACACTCAACTTCATAAAACAAACACAACTGGACATAAAAGATCAGATAAAAACCAAAAATTTATGGTGGAGGGCCCCAATATCCTGCTGTTAAAAGTAGGTAGGTGAGGGTGACAAAAAAATCAACAAAGAAATATCAGAATTGAAGCAAACCTTGGAACAAAGGGACTTCATAGATATCTAGTGTTTCCAACAGAATACACATTCTTCACAGCATCACATGGGACTTTCTCCAAAATAAAAGAGATGTTAGCCCATAAATCATCTTAAATAAATGCAAAATAATGAAATTATCCCATTCACATTGCCAGATTGTAGTGCAATGAAACTACAAATCAGTGGCTAAAGAAACAACAGAAATTATGCAAATGCACAAAAATTAAACACTTCTTCCTTGAATAATTAATGAGTCAGAGGAAAAAAAGTCAAAGAAGAAATAAGATAGTTTCTAGAATCAACTGATAGTGCTAGTAGAACATACCAGAGCTTATGGGACACAATGAAAGCACTCCTACGAGGGAAGTTTATAATTGTGAATGTCCACATTAGAAAAAAGAGTGAGCTCAATAACCTAATGATGCCCTTCAAGGTTCTAGAAAAACAAGAACAATCCAAAAACTGGAAAATCCAATATTAGACAATGAAATTGCTGCAGTAATAATAATTTTTTTAAAACTACCAACTAATGAAATCCCAGGTCCCAGTGAATTAAATGCTGAATTCTACAAGAACTTTGGGGAAGATCTAAGGCTAACACTCTCCAAACATTTTAATGAAACAGAAAGAGAAGGAGTACTTCCAATATAATTCAAGCCAGCTATTCCTTTAGGTATCTTCCTGAAAGAGTTAAAGACATGATATTACAGTGTTACCTTCATATTCATGTTTATAGTACCAAAATTTATAATAGCTAAATATTGAAGTTGCCTATATGATAAAGAAAATATGGTACTTTTACACAATGGAATACTATTTTGCCATAAAGGAGGATAAACGAGTCATTTGTAGGAAAACTGATGTACTTTGAGACCATAATATTAAGCAAAACAAATCAAGTACACAAACTTAAATATGGCCTGGTTGCTTTTTATGTGAGAAACCCTAAAATGTAAAAAAAAAAAAAAAAAAAAAAAAGAGCAAAATAAAGATGAGAGGCATTAGGGAGGTATGTCTTTTGTAAAATGAGACCAAGAAATTGGGGAGGGGGATGAATAAAAGGAGGGAAAGAGGATTTAAAATTGAATTAGGATGTGTTATGTATATTACCAACTCCCCACATGGAATATAATCATTATGTGGTGCAAACATGTACCTATGAAAAAGGATGTTCTCCTTATCCGTCTCAAAAGAATGTGCAGATACTCAACCCAGGAGGTTGATGGCTGATGGCTGATTTCATTTCAACATGGATGGGGCTCCCCAGAATGGCTCAGAAATAAGAGTGGGGTTTTCTTGTCCATTTCCTTTTGTATTTCTCTCTCCTCTTCCTCACTGTAAAAGCCCTTGCACCCTTGAGTATGGGCAAATAGAGAGCTGAGGAAACCTTGAGGCCTCCCTGACACGTCATGGCTGGCTTAGAATAAACCTATTTTCACTCCACCAAAATTTCTGTCTCCCATGTTTTTTATAAGCAATGGGAAGTATGGACTTAACCTCCAGTAACATCACCTTCCCTTACTGACCCTGAATATATAAGAGCCCTATCCCAGGCCATTTGGCATTTATGAATTGAACTTTTCATATTAGGATAACCACATATTCTGCAGAACTTACCATCACAACTGAAATTTTCACCAATGAGGTGTGTGAAGATGGTATGTGAAAACATTCTTGTGCCTGCCCTTGACGAAGTAATCTATATCTCTCCCTGGGTCCCTATAATCAGCAGACATTGTCCAGTCACAGTTGAGCAAAGGAATATAGCCAGAGTCCAGAGCCCAAGGTGCCGAGTAAGCAGTGGTCTGAGGGAACAAAGGGGATTTTTGCTTGCTATTTTGGTGCCAGGGACCGCTCTCTGGTTCAGCTCCCCAAAAGAAGCAGAGACACTGACAGCTTTACCACCGATCTCCAAACATTCATGTGAAGTCCATGCAGGCTGAAGTAAGATGAGCTCCTCTGTCTCTTCTACCAGATGGACAGAAATTAAGGAAGCCATAAGGTCAAGATCTTGGTCCAGCAATCCCACTGACCTGGAGGGAGGCATCTTCATCATCTCCCTTGACTCCCTACAGCCCAAGAAAAAGGAGAGACACTACTGTAAAATAAAGAAATGGGAACAGAAACATACGTGTGAACCACCATCAACATATAGAATATAATACTCTTGGAGCTGAAGCTCTCTGAAGAAACCACACCTTTCATTAAAGATCTGCAGATTTCTTGACCTTGATTGACAAGAATATTGTGATTGTGGAGAGATGGACTATTACAAGTCAAGAACTAAAATATTTTGGGCTACTTTGTATTCTTTAATGGCCACTTACTTTCAGCCCTGGTAGTCAACCTAATGTTCTTGTGCCTAGTATACAAAGGTATAATTAAGAAGGTATCATTAAATTGGACAGACCTGTAGTCTCCACCAACACTAAAGCTAAGAATGTGTAAGTAAACATCTAACCTCATAGGAGAAATTTCTCTGCTTTGCTATAGCTCACCTATCTAATACTCATGTCTTTCTTGAATGCACTAATATATGACTTTCTTTGTGCTTTGGGTATAAAAGTTCATCTAACCTCTTTTAAAACTTTTTTGTGGTACCAAGCATTGAACCCAGGGCTTTCACACTTAGTGAAAATCCCAGGCCATTTTTGTTTTTTATTTTGTGGCAGAGTCTTACTAACTTGATAAGTTATTAAGGCTGAATTGAAACATGTGATCCTCATGCTTCAACTTCCTGGAGTTCTGGGACCAAAGATATTCTTCACCATTCCTGGTTTCATGTAACCTCTTAGCAGAAACTATCATTCAGGGAATTTGTTTCCATGTTCCTGGCCCATGGTCATTCATAATTAGTTGAAAATAGACATTTTTTTCTGATTTCCTTTAAATAAAATTTGATATTTTGATATTTCACATCAATAATGCAAATAATCACTAACATGAACCATGGTGGGGATACATAAATTTCCCTCTTCACTTTTCCCCTCTTCACATAAACCAATTTCCCTTGGTTTACATTGAAAAAGAATATTGTTGAAAACTGGATTCAAATGAGGAATTTTGTGTAATTTTGCCCCAACTACAGAGGGAAAATTAATAATAACATACACTTTCCAGGTTATGTTCTATATACGTATAGAAATTTCCCATTTCCTTCAGGTTTTATTCTTCATGAAATGGTTTTGCTTGTTTTTTAGAGCTAAAGATTTTGACACTGGTCCATTTGAAAGACAGCAAATAAAAGAGGTGCTGGTATAATCTATGGGAAAAATGTAACTCAATTTTGTCCTTTCAGCTATTTAAATAATAGCTCCTCTAATCCAATGAAGTGGGCCTTCAAAATGTAGATTCTCACTTCCCATTAAGAAGGAGGTTGGGTAAGTATCAGTGACACCAGCCTACAGATAGGAAACCAGGGATCAGAGAGAGAAGAGAGACACATTTGTGTTTCACTCTCAGAACAGCACTGCTGTTGTCCTGGACTATGCAGACAGTACTGTAGAAGAGGAAAAAGAAATTTCTTCTCCACTCTCAACGAGCTCTTCATGGGAACTCTGCACAAAAAGAGAGATTAAAAAGAGGGAAACAAATAGAATTTTAATAACATGAATATCTCCTGTGTAGATGGGAGATAACTCAGAGAAATTGTTACCAGACTTTTAGGGCAAAAGCCAACAGGCTAAGCTTGGCCATCTATCCCATAATACCATTAGAGACAAGCAGTGGGGAAGGACAGTTCAAGAACTGTATGTTTGCAAGATATGATTTTTAAATTGGTTTTGGAGGGTCGGTGCATGTCCTAATATATCTTGATCATTTCATATCACACAGTAGTCTCTCTAATCTCACATACAAACATGCAGCAACCAACATTTTCATTTGGAGAGATTCTGAATTATTTTCCTGGTGGTAGGATGGATTTTCATTAAGCCATCAACATTTCTAATCTCATTTCCCTTGTTATCAAGAGATTATATATGGAAAATGTAAAGGAAAGGAAAGATAAATTAATTATACAAAGATACACAATCTTTTATATATTTGAGTTTTTAGACTTTGTTCCTATTCCAACACTTAGCTATGATTTTCAATCATGCATGAAGTATGGGAACATCACTAATACCTACACATCCCTGGTGAAAATAACTACCAATCATGTTGTCATTCATTGAGGTTTTGTCCGGCAGTATTGTATTTATGAAAATGGTATTTAATGTTTGAGTGGATAGGAAGTATGTTTCGTCTTTTTCATATATATTTGTGGAAATATTTTAAAATAATTGAACAAAATGTGATTATGTGTAAATGTAGATTGTAGAAAATTAAGTCAGTCTGTTTTGAAATGGAAAAACTACAATTGTTATGAGAAAGATAGGGACCATCGTGGGAACAAGAAATGGAGGGATTCTCGAGCCTTGATCCATGATCTGTTACCCACCAAAGGTACAGATATGCCTTTTCCTTGTCTTCCTTTACCAATAATGTAGGGAATGTACTTTTCCTTTATCCCCCTACTCCTATCCCAAGGACCAGGTGTACTGTAAAGCAGGAAGTGACCATGATGTCAAGGATGAGAAAAGCTGCTGACCCACATCCTACAGAAGTCAGAAACCTCCTATAACACAATGCATTCTCTATAAAAGTCCATTCTTATGACCCAGTGGAAAACTACCAGACTCTAGGCCACGCCCACAACCCCATAAATGCCAGCCCCCTTGCTTTGTTAAGAGGACAACCTGATCACTCTCAGTGTTGTTACACTCCCCATTAAATGTTTTTGCATATGAGATCTTAAGTCAGTTTTAATTTCTATTACAAGCATGCGCCAACCAAACCTTTGGATGGGCCTCGGATGTGAGCTGACCTGTGGACTGGGTAAGTGGAGTTTCCTGAGACACTGTCAGCCTCTCCTGAGCTTTTCCATGGATTCCCTTCCTGATACCCAGAGGCTGAGAGCACCAGATCATAATTTATTACAAAAGAACTTACTTTTGCCAGCACCTATCATAATTTTTAACTAACAAATGGTGTAATTTTAAGCCCCTCATGGGTTAAAGATATAAATAAAGGTGCCACTTTGTGAAATTTTAAAGCATGCTTTCCACACTGCTTGAATCTATGTTAACCTAAGTTGCAATCCTAATTAGCTACAAATATATGTAATTTTCTTTGCTTTCAATTAAGTTCATTCTATTCTTGGTCTAAATCTATGAACAGAGACTTAATATCAAAAAATAAATGTACAGTTATTACAACCTGAAACTTTATACCAATTCTCGAGGTCACCTGCTGTCTATGGAGCTGAATGATTGTTAACAGTGAGAACATAGCTCCTCACTAGCAGATTAAAGCACACTTAAGGGTGGAGGTATAAACCAGTTGTAGAAAGTACAAGGCCCTGTGTTGGATCCTTAACAGCCAAAAAAAAATTTACTAACTATATAATCCTACTTCTACATACTTACTTATGAGAAAATGTATTTTTCTACATAATTTTAGTATTAACCAGTCATGGGGTCTTTTACTCCTAATCACTCAAAATTAAAAACAAACCAAATGTCCTTTAGTCAGAGAATAGATCAACAAAGTGTGATACATATTCAGAGTGGAATATCAGTCAACAATAAAAAAGGAAAAATCTACTGATGTACACAACAAACATTGGTAAATCTTTTTTTTTCATTGAGTTTATTGGTACACTTTAGGTATACAATACAGTTACATTCATCATTAGGAACTTGTACCTTTACAGGGTATATTTTGTTTCTTACTTTTTCCCCCTTCCCCTGCCCTCTCTTCAACTCCTCCACCCCTCCCTATTTACAGAGACTTTGATTCCATTTTTTTCCTTTCCCTTCTTTCCTTTCTTCTATCCCTTCCACTTCCCCTAGGAACATTGGTAAATCTTAAATACCTTAAATACATCATACTAAATAGGAGATATCAAGCTTAAAAGGGTACATACTGTGTAATTTCATTTATATGACATTTAGGAAAAGACCAATAAGAATAAACAAAACTGTTGGTTTTCTAGAATTGTGGATGGGAAGAAGCAGAAATGGCAGAATGATTTGGATGGTAGTATTCTTTGTATCTTGATTATGATGGTGGTTCCACATTTCTCATGTGTCAATATGCATTTTGCACTAGAGAAACTATTTGGTATTTATACATGTGTGTCCTATTTATTTCACTTATGAGTATGGCCTCAATATGCAACCATTTAGCTATAAATGTCTCTAATTTCTCATTCTTTATGGCTGAGTAGTACTCCATTTTATAAAAAAACACATCTTCTTTCTCCAGTTTCCAGTTGATGGGCTCTTGGTCTGTTTCCAAGTTTTAGCTATTAAAAACTGTGCTGCTATAAACATAGTTGCACATATATCGCTGTGGTATGATTCTAAAAAATGGAAACAAAGTCTGTGTAAATAGGGAAGGGTGGAGAGGGTGAAGGGCACACAGGTAATAGGAAAAAATTAAGAACAAAGATACATCATGTACAGATATAAGCACCCAATGATAAATGTAAATGTACTGTTTACCTAAAATGTACCAATAAAAGAATTTAAGGAAAAAAAATAGGCATTTTGCTATATGCAAATTAAAGAGCAAAACTTAAAAAAATTAAGAGCTTATATGCAATGCAAAATTTTACACAAATGTTCCTAGGAGGACATAATTCTTATGCTCCAACATTTTATTAGAAAACCAAAGTTAGACATATTTCTTTTTCTGAAGCATAAATCCTTTTCTACATGTACATGTTCTGTATTCAAAACATCTTTGGAGAAATGTGCTTTCATGTATAAAGGAAAAGAACAAAAATTTACAAGAAGCAAAAAAAATAGTTAAAAATTTAAAACAATAATACAATCTATAATTTATATGGGATTCTTTGGGAAGAACCACAGCGATTCGACAGGAAATGCTCAAAAGTATAATAGATTATAAACTAAGTTAAAATAAAGAAAATAATTAGTAGACTAGGGTAAAATAAGTTGACAATATATACACTTCAATTTTGCCATTATTAATATTAGATTTAATGGATATCTATCTGTCCATGTCTATATCTTTTAGTGATGTTATGGTCAGGTCTCTGGTAAAGTAGAAAAATTCAAACTCAACCAAGACTTTCTGCTTGTAGCACTTGAAGTCTGCTATTGAAGAAGCAACTTTTTGAAATTAAAGTGCAATATTGTTTCTATGATGTTGCTCATTCACACAGAAAATCATTATGACCTCTGAACATGATACAAACAGAAAAAACTTAAGGCATTGATCAGTGACAGAAGCAACGTAAGTGCCATTGGAAAAACCACTGTCTTTTGGGATTGATAACCCATGGCATAACAGAAACAGTAGAAGAACCCTAGAAGGGAGAGAGACTGTAACATGCAGTCTATAGACATGAAGAAATTCAAATCATGTCAATGTTAACTGGGCACAGTGATGCTCTCCTGCAATCCCAGAACACTGAGAAGCTAGAGCAGAAGAATCTCAGGTCAATGTCCTACCTGGCAGCTAAGTGAAATTGTCTCAGAATAAAAAATAAAAGAGGTGGCAGGGATTTAGCTCAGTGGTCTCGCCGCCTGCTGTGCAAGTGCAAAGACCTGAGTTTGATCCCTGGTACCAAAAACAAAACAAACAAACAAAAAAAATAAAAGAGACTGGGATGTAACTTATTGCAAAGGCTGTGGGTTCAATCCCCAGTACCACAAAAAACGAACAAAAATTTTATATACTTCATACATATTGCATATTTTAAGATATATTTAAAAACAATGAACAATTGATTAAAAATTACAAAAACAAATAAGATAGACTATTTTTCTATAACATTTCATTTGTGTAACACATTAATTAAAATTAATGATTCAAGAATAATGGAAGCCATGCTATGTGTTTCCTTTCTCTGCCAATCCCAGGCAGTTATAAAATGTATTTGTAGGTTAATCTCCACTTTCAACTAAGCATTTTGCTTGCTCAACCCCAGGATATTGAAAACATACATGCTGATTCTCACTTCTGCACTTGCTTTTTTTTTCTTCAATTTTTATTATTTGTTTTATTCTACATTTGCATTGCATAATGATTACCTTCCTCCTGGGGAGTTGGTACAGGGACATGATACATCTTAATTTTTTTGTCATCCCCCTTTCCCTTCATCTTCCCTCCATATTTTGGTCCCCTTGCTTTTTGCAAGACATCTATCTCCCAATTTCCTATTATTTATTTTTTATCTTGATCTTTATTTATATTTGAGGTTTCTCTTATAAGCGAAACCATGTGACATTTAAGCTCATGTGTCTAATTTATTTCACTTAGGATGGTCTCAAGGTGCATCCATTTTCCTACAAATGGCACGTTTATCCTTTTTCATGGCAGAGTAATACTTTATGTCCATTCCTCTGTTGATGGACATCTAGGGATGCTTACAAGATTTAGCTATTATGAGTTATGTCTCGATAAGCATGGGTGTGCATGTAGCATATGTTAACAAAAAAATTAAACTTTTCATATATTCAGTTGATTTCTCCTGTAGAATTACTACAATTACTATTGAAAAAGAAATATTTTCATGGCAGGAGAAACTGCAGAGAAATATAATGGACACTGTCGTTGACAAGAAATTTGAGAAATAATTTTCAAATCTTTGAATTAAATGACCTGGAATAATGCATATTAGAAAATTTTATTTCTTTTCATAAATATTTTTAAGGACCTATGATCTAGCAAAGTTTAACTACAAATATAAGAATAAGACAAAATGTCTTATCCCAAATATTGTGTAAATTTAAACAAAATTATTCCATGGAAAATATCCAGTTAATAAATTATTAAGTTTAATGGATGGCATACTAATGTTAAATGGTGTATGAATTGGCTCTGTTAAATATTGGAATGCATATTTTGTTAGACAGGAGTATTATGAATAATTCTGAACCCTTAGAAAACTCTTTAAAACTTTTTTTTTTAGTTTTGTTTCTAAGTACTGCTGTGATGTTTCAGGTAAGCCTGTCACAAACTGAAATCTATTTTTCTTCCATTGCTAAAATTGTTCATATCAATAATGCCACCTCAACTTGTAAGAGAAAGAGCACTGTTTGAGGTAGCTGTGGGCTGACTCTGTGACAGATGGCCCATGTCCATACACAGCAATAAACTGCAGAAAATCTGCCTGTTCATTCACCAGTCCAAAGTCTCCTTGACAGATAGCACTAAAACAGCATCAGAGGCCAAACAGGAATAGACATGGTTTTAATAAGCCTAAGGAGAATGCCATGATTCCATGCAAAGTCCCTTTGCAGCTGCCTCTTTCTCTCGAGGCTCAGGCCTGGAGCTAGTTCTCCAGAATAGCAAATGGACAGGGAGAGGGAGCTGTACCTCTCATCTGAGTGCTTAGATTCAGGCTGATCTCTGTTGTCTCCATGAATCCACACAGGATGGCCAGCTGCAAGGCAGCCTGCCTTCAAAAGGGACTTTTCCTTGGCACCTGCCTTGCAGGTACAAGGTCCTGAGTTCGATCCCAGGTCCCCCCCCCCAAAAAAAAAGAAAAGGGACTTTTCCTCCCAATAGTAATAATATTCTCCATGCTATTGATCATGCAAGAAAATCTGAATCTTTGTAGAAACATTGTTTGCATAAACACCTTTTCTAAGCCTGAGGGACATTTAGTGGCAAAAGTAAAAGCTACAGTAGGCCACAGTGTGGGACTTGAAAGCACATCAAAAAATTTGATGTTTGGTGAATGCGGTGATTTTAGGAATTTACTTTGAAGACTGAGCTTCCCACCGGACTGGAAATTCTCAGCTGCAAGAGCTTTAGATTTGTTCCTCACTGTATGGGAAATGGTGAGCTACTCTGGTGGTTGGTAGGGGAGTTCATAATATTGATAGGTTAAACAAGGAAAGTGTAGGTGAAGCTAAAATTTTGGTTCTAAAACTCTTTAGTTTTCTGAGATTCAACTTTTCTCTGTGTTCACAATTGCAGCATTCATATTTTCACATTGTATTTATATATTGCTTTTGGAGGGTTGTTGGAGGAATTGAAATAAATATTTCCTGTAATATCCATACCACATGAAAGGGCCCCATATTGTGCCAGCTTTCTCCTCACTTCCTTTCTTTCAAGACAACAGATGGAAGGCCCCAGGATGTTGCACTGGAAGGCACCTTCTTTGGTTTGTTTTTGTTTCATCGACTTGATCTATTTAATCCTGGACATCTTGTTCCCAACCCTCATCCTTCCCCCACATACACCCCAACACATACTAGTTCACAACTCTCATGAAGATATTTGACTTTAGAGTAGTTCATTTCTCTCACTTTCTAGGCTGAAGTCTACCTTAGACATTATTTGAAGACTCCCACCTTGACTGGTTCCCACATTCTGTAGTTGAGAATCAAGTTACATTGTGTTCAGTTGCAATAGATTCTGTAATTTTTCACATTTCTTCAGTTCTACTTCCTAGATGTCAAGCTTTTTTCATCTTTTTAAACTTGGACCTCACATATGATATGTTTTGATTAATGAAATTTAAAAAGAAATGGTATATTTCACTTCTGGGCAGGAGTTTTAAGAACCAAGGTCTATGGCATGATTTTTTTTTCTTTCCCCTTGCCACTAAATATTTTGCTTAAAGTGACTCTGTCAGTAGCCTGGATCTCCAAGAGGACTAAAATGGCAACACAGATTAGGATTTTTTAATCAACTTTCAATAGACATATATCACGAAAAGGAAGTATACTGAGTCACTGAGACATAGGAGAGTCCTTATTACAGTAGTTTAATCTACTCTTTTATGACTAGGTCCTTCAAAATAAGTAATGACTTCAGCTTTGTTTTCTCTTCTTAAATATACTTCTTATGAATCTCTCTAATAGTACAGCCATTTCATTTAACTGAGTCAGTTCTGTACACTTAAACTCTACATACAAGAGAGTGTAGCTGCATCCTTTATTGACATCACATTACTTGATTTTAATACATTATTTGCCTTTGGGTTTCCATCAGAATAGTTCTCCTCTCTGTAGCAGAACCCATTTATCATCTTGGGCACCTTAACAATTGCTTTTATGAACTTTGTGACATCTGCTAATGGTAACTCTCCTATTATACTCAGCTTTATATCCCCAGACTTAATATTTCTCAGCACCAGCATCTGTGGCAAGATTTGGTTTTTATGTCAGTCTCAGTCTATCAAATAAATAATTTTGGTCACAACTACCTTTTGATGAGTAATGGAATACTCACTTTGTGTTATTTGGGATTGTGACATTATTTGAGCTTCATCGTGACACATGGTTTTTCTGAGAATTTAATATAAATATTACCAATGATAGTTTGACTAATTGTATGTGCCAAAATCATTTACCTTAGAAAGTTGGAGAAATGGGTTCAGAAAAGAATATTTAAATTTTCTACCATTCCTATGCTCTTATACACACAAATGTGTATACACACACACACAAACACACACACGTTCCTTACTTATAACTAAGTGAACTTTTCCTTGGTGTTACATTTGATAAGAAGTGAATTGCTACATTTCTTGGGAAAAGATTATTGCATCTTAGGTAATTTTCAGAACTTTTCAATAACTTAAAGAATAAAATATGTATGTATTTTACAAATAACCCATCCTGTACCCTAGTAGTCTCCAGTAGTGTGTTCTCTGCTGACCTGTAGGATTTTTTAAAAATGAGATTAAAAGATATTAATATTCTAATACAGTGGTCATATGTTCCTCACTTCCATTTAAACCACTGAAGGTAGCATGAGACTTATGGGTGGCATGGAATAGTGTCTGCAAATATAATATAAGCATCTACCAATATCATGCTGGATTCCTGACTTTTCATTGCCCTCCAACCTGTCAGCCTAGTCTGCCTGCTCCCACACTTCATGCCAAATCATCAGTCAGCCCACACCTTTGAGTCTGGTGCTATTGGCAGTAAAAACTCACACCATCTCGGCTTCTGTCTAGAGAAGGATCAGCCTTCCAGACTCACATTCACCCACATCAACTCTGGAGGCAGCTCTTCAAAGTTTACCACATTAGTCTCAGAGATCACACTGCCTTCTAACACATCTTCCTGGTGTGAAATAGAAAAATGGCTTCGTGAAGAAACAAACCTGAGTTTATAAAAATGTAATTTCCTTCATATGCACATAATCAATAGGTTTAGAGTTCACTGTGGGTCAATATTATCCTATTGTCAGTCACAGAGAGAAAGCTGGACCAGTCATAATGGCTTGAGTGCTTAGGATGGAATTATGCTTGGCTATTCTAATATAGAAAAGGAAAAAAAATAAAGGAATGAATGCTAATAGTCTCCCCCTTCAAACAATAAACTACCTGCAGAAAAATTGGAGAGAGGGAAAATGGCAACAGAGCTTAGAAAACAAAGAATAATATGTAAAGTATTCAGGGCAAATATGAGAAATCATTGAGGATCATTAATAAGTGAGCTCCAAAGAGCTATAGGTAGCCCACTGAGAACAGGATAAATCTATGATTGAAGACCAACAATATCCACCTCCATTTCCCATTTACTTCTTCACTGTGTGGGTCATTGTTTCCTAATTGCTCTTACCCAGTTCAGAAAAGGCAGTGTAGGACAATCGTGGACAACACATCACTAGAAAGGGGATACAGATCAATGGCAAAGACACTTTGACTGTAAACCTGTAGCATGCTTCTCGTTTCTTCAGAGTCATCATGGGGATTATTATTCCACACAGGAATCACTTTAAGAGTTGAGGGTTTGAGTGAGCTAGAGGAATGTCCTCTAAGAGGCTGTGCTTTTGGAGGAACCAGGTCCTTCTCACATCTCAATGTCACTGGAAATGCAGGCACTGAGCCTAGCCCACTCCTGAGGGATTTCTCTGAGGCTAGTAACAGGGAGGCCACACTTTGGGCACGGCTGGTGTTGAACATTAATCAGGCTTTACCTCTCCTCAAAGACCCTCTTGTCATTGCACAGGGTCTGAGGAGATTCTTCAAACTGGAGATGGGCAAACTGGATTTGCCTCATCCATGGACAGTTTGTAGATTTGCTGACTTCTGTCACAGAAAAAATTTTTAAGAAATACCTGTAAGAGGCATACAGAGGTTATTTGGAAGATTTTACAGAATGCACTTAAAAATAGAGTGTGTGCCTGCCCCACAAGTGCAAGGACCAGAGTTCAATCCCGGGTACCAAAATAAATAATGTGTGGGCCCTCAAGAGAGAGGGAAAATATGTCTGGATCTGGGAATATTTATGTTTGGGGGGGTTGGAAATCTGTAAACTATAGAAAGTTTGGGCTTGGTTTATAGGAGAAAAGTAATGGACCACCCCCCAGGTAAAAAGATAATGGTTGATTTTACAAGTGAAAAGGTGGCTCATTTTACAGTAAAAAGGCAAAGGCCCAATCTTGTTTTTGTTTAAAGACTGGTGACCTAAATAGTTTACCTAAAAACGTTTCTTGGAAATTTTTCAACTCTGTTTATTTAAAGGTCAGGTTTCTGCCCCTTACCTTATGAACTAAACTAATTTATGGACTTACAGCATCTTTAAGGAATTTTGGGTGTGATCAGCCTAAAAGAAAAAAAAAAAAAAAAAAAAAACAAGCCAAAGAACATAAACAAGTCTAGAGAGTAAAGATATACATATGTTTTAAAATTATCTCTTGAAGTACAAAAGTATAACAAAAAAGTAGAACTTTTCTTGCCTCCTTTCTATATATCTTACTTTCTATATATCCCATATCTTGCCTCACTCCATCTACCATCTTGGTATTCTTTAATCTTGAAAGTAATGATACTGAGATTGGTCAAAAGACAATGAGTCAACATTTACTTCTTTATTTCATAGTCCTAGGAAAGTAGGGTAATTAAATTATTATACAATTTCAAAAGAATTAAGCACCAAGACTGAGCAAAAGTAAAGCAACAGTTGGGGTTTTTCTTTAATTAGGTTTTTCGTTACTTTTATCAGTGGACAAAGACAGTTGCTAGTGTCAAGAACAGATTGTCAGAAAAAGACAAGCTGAGATCTCATTTAGACATGGCTGTCCTGGTGTGTGTGTGTGTGTGTGTGTGTGTGTGTGTGTGTGTGTGTGACAGGGACAGTCTCATAGAAAAAGACTGAGACTCCTCTAGAATTCATGAAAAGATCTTTATTCCTGTAAGCAGCCATACCTGGTATTATTTTCCCATACTCAGTGAACAAAGCCTTAAGTCAAAGGTAACCTATTTCAATATCTTCCCATTTTTTATATCCCCCACACTTTACTCCCCTCATCTATCCTTCTATGCTATATTCTTCTAGATTAAGTTAGATCACTAGAAAAGAAACATAAATAATGAAGAATATTTTTCTACATTGTTATTGGAGTCCTAAATCATAAAGACCGAACCAATTAAAAATATGAAGGCACTTCTGTCTTCACCTTCACAGATAAACAGCATAGACATTGTTTCTCCTAACAATAAGAGGTGGATGTCAAAGTAAAAATAAATCATTATATTTTTTAAAAATCTATTAAAGAACAGATATTATATGGCAAACTATCACCCCTCATATGCACATATGAAGCCAATCACATACAAAGAGGTACAGCAGCTGGGATTTGTTTACTTGGAGCAGATGCTACCTGAGGTTATTAATAAGCAATGAGACAGAAACTGAATGGGAGTCAGCAGGGGCATGAGAAGCTCAGGAGACTGAAGTCCAGGGGACTCACATCTCCACATGCTCTTCTTCAGAATCCTCCCCATATTCTCATAGATATGATTCAAGAAGGCCCCCCAATGAAGAGTACTGATTGCGATATTCTCTCAGAAAGTCCTTCCTACCAAGGTTAATGTCCAAGGAGATGAACTTAAACCATAGAGCAATCCTGAAATCATCTCCAGCTGTTGGAAAGAAACTCTACCCCACTTTAGCCACCTTGGGTCTTCCTGCGCCATTAATAGATGAATAAATAAGCAAACCCAAAGTCAACCTTGGAGAAGCCTTCAAGAAAACAGACTTGCCTATCCATGGTGACAGGACTGGAAAAAAAAAAGGAAGGGCGACAGAGCAGATCCAAAGCCTATTCCTCTGAGGTGCAGGCCCACAAAAAGAGAGAATAAACAGAAGATTTTAGAGCCTTCTTGTATAAATCAGGATTCTCCAAAGAAATACAACCAATGGGACTGTGTGTTTATCCACAGGCATAACTATAAAATATACCTAAGATAGATACATTGTGTTGGCTATTTTCAAATCACTGGGACACAGTAACTGACAAGAAGGAGCAGTTTACTTGGTTCACAGTTTCAGTGGTTTCATTCCAAATTTGGTTGGCTCCAAGGCAGAAATGCAGGATAGAAAGATATGGTGGAGGAAAGTTGCTCATCCCATTGCAGCCAAGAAGCAAAGAGAGAAAAGAGAAGCTGGGAGCAAGGATACCTCCTTCCAGGTCACACTCCCAATGAGCCACCTCCAACCATTCCCACCTCCTCACAGCACACTCAGAATTTATGGATGAATTAATCCATTGGTGAGTATAGCACCCCATGACCCAATCATTGTCCATACACATGAGACTTTGGGGGACATTTTAGATCAAAACCATATCATGCATCATATATATATTATTCATATGCTGCAACAGATGATTAATAATAGAAAGATGGAAACTGTAAGAAAAAAATGTGAAAAGGATTTGCTAAAGATCAGGAGCAAATGATAGATATGAAGACAGTCTTCTCACTGGGCTTCTAAATACCAAGTAAATTTTAGAACAGAAAGCATATCCACAGGACCAGTACACTTGCAATGATTCATGAAGATCACACAGAACAGTTCTCTTTTGATGGGGGTGTCTTCACAATCAAGGTTTTTTGTTTTGCTTAAATTCTTTTATTGGTGCATTTTAGGTATACAATATGTTTACATTTGTCATTGGGTGCTTGTATCTGTACATGATGTATCTTGGTTCTTATTTTTTCCCCATTCCCTTTCCTCCCTTGTCCCCCTCCACCCTTCCCTATTTACAAAGACTTTGTTTCCAGTTTTTCCTTTTCTCATAATTTTTCCTTTCCCCTCTTTCCTTTACCCTTCCCCTCCCACTTCCCCTACTCTTTTTCACAATCAAGTTTAAGCACACATAAACTTTGAAAAATAGCTACCAATTGACTAGACATCTTAATGATACAGAAAACAAAGAAACCTTTCTCCTTTCTTCCTCCATTCAAATTCTTGCACCTAAGTAATAATGCTTTTGTCTTTTTAGCACTAGCACTTGAATAGCCATACTTTGCTAGAGATAATTTACATACAGGATAAGAAACTGCTTATATTTCTAAATTTTATAGGTGTGACTCTGATGCTTTTATGTTATTATGTGAACTATTGATTTTTTTAAAATTAGAACTAGGACACATGCATAATTTAAGGATAGATTATTTGACCATTAAAAATTCTACAATAGCTATTCTTGATTGGGGAAAAACCTCTAAGCTGAAGATATGGTAGGGTCCTGACTTCTATTAACACATTTCAGCAATCCTTTTAGCTAAGCCAGACTTGAGTAAAATATTCTTATGTGGAGATTTGGAATTTCAGAATTTCAATTTTCTGGATAAGGAAAAAACTTTAGTTTAATGGGAATTTGATATTGCTCCAGTACCCTTCAAATAAGAGCTATTTCTCAAAACTTGGAAACAGACTAATTGCCCATCAACTGGAGACTGGATAAAAAAGATGTGTTTGCCTTTGTTTTTTGGGGTTTTTTTATAAAATGGAGTACTACTCAGCCATAAAGAATGAGAAACTAGAGACATTTATAGCTAAATAGATGCACATTGAGGCAATACTCTTAAGAGAAATAAATAGGACACACGTGTAAATATGAAATTGTTTCTCTGGTATTAGAAACTGAAAGTATAAATAAGGATCAGAATGTATAATAGATAATAGAAAATATGAAAAAAAGGTCCAAAGAGGAAGGAAGAGAGGAAGTGGGAGGCATAGGGGAAAGGAAAGAAGGGAAAGGAATAAATAAATGAGAAAAGAAAAAAATGGAAATAAAGTTTTTGTAAATAGGGAGGGGTGGAGGGTTTAAAGGGGGGACAGGGGAATGGGGAAAAAAATAAGAACCAAGATATATCATGTAAAGGTACAAAGTGCCAATGATGAATGTCATCATATTGTATACATAAAATGTACCAATAAACAATGAATACAAAAAAAATGTGTCCTATTTCTCTATTGCAGGTGTTATATTTGGGTTAGCAGCCATGTAAAGCTCACCATACCACTCTAGCAAGGCTGGACACGGGCCTAAATACAAATTTGAAATGAACAATGAAAGATGTTTAGTGAATTTGGCTGAACATAGAATGTATTCTTGGGATTAATTTAAATATTGGCTGTCTGACATACTCTATATCTTTCCAGTTTACTCCTTCCAGAAGATATAAATGAGTAAATGTTGCACACTAGAGGAAAATATTATAACTTCTGATCTCCTCCCCAATGTGGTCAGCTGTCACTCTGTTCATAAACTTAAATATAGAAACTAGTAAGCTAAGAGGGAGCAAATCAACAAAATTTAACTTAAAGCTGATTCGTTTTGTAGTGAAGTGCAACTTAACTTACTATGTACATAAACCACAACCTAACTAAGAACATATTCTTAAAACTGAATTTTAGCCAATCCCAGGCTGCCAGCTGCTCAGGTGAGCCAGGCAAATGCATTGTCATGCCATGCTCAAACAAAGAAAATTTAGAGATGACCAAACTGACTCAAGCAAACCCAATCATTTTCTTCTTCTGCCTGTAAACATTGCTGGGTGGAGCCTTCTGAATCTCTCCTGCTTCTGATCACTGATCAACTCATGAACAGTTCTTTGCTCAAATAAACTGATAAATTTGATTTTTCTGAAAATGTTTAACACAAAAGAAGGAAAAACCTGTTTGTTGATTTCTGATATAATTTCTTAGAAATTGAAGTTCTCTTCAGAAAGTCCTGGTCACTGCCTATGTCTTCAAGAATTTTATTTTATCTTCTGGCAGATTTTCTCTGACTTAATATCTAGGTATTTGCTGCATTTTGATTTTATTTTAATGCATGGTGAAAGATACAGGTATAGACTCATAATTTTCTGCTTACCCATAACCAGTTTTCACAACACCATTTGTTAAAGAGGTCATTTTTTGTCCAGCATGTTTTAGAATCTTTGTCAAAGATCAGATGGTTAAATGTGCCTGCAGATGTTTCTGCATTCTGTACTCTGTTTTATTGATCCATGTGTCTGTTTTTGTGCTAGTTCCATGCTATTTTTATCATTATAGCTTTGTAATATAATTCAAAATTTGGAATTGTGATGCCTTCTGATTTTCCTAGGATTGTTTTTGCTATTCTGAGTTCCATATAAATTTTAAGACTTTTATTCAGCCCTGTGAAGAATTCTGTTGATATTTTAACTTGCATTTTATTACTTATATATCAGTTTTAGTAATATGGGCAATATTATAATACTGGTTCTGACTTTCCAGGAACAGGGGATGTCATTTCATTTTCAGATGTCCTTTCTGATCTTCTTCCTCAGATTATTATAATTTTTATTTTAGAGGTCTTTAACTTTCTTGATTAGGTTAATTCCTAGGTATTTAATTGTTAGAAGCTATTGTCAGTAATACAGTTTTCTTGATTTCATTTTCAGTGTGCTCAATTTTGTTGTACAGGGACACTTGATTTTTGCATGTTGCTGTTACATCCTGCTCTTTGCTGATTTGCTTCTTAATTCTAGGAGTATTTTGGTGGAATTGCTTGGCCTTCTGTGTACAAGTGCATGTCATCTGTAAATAAAGATCATTTGATTTCTTCCACTTCCTATACATATCCCTTTTTTTAATTTGAATGATCTGGCTAAAGTTTTGAATACTACTTTGAACAGGAGTGGTAATAGTGGTCATTCTTGTCTTGTTCCTGATTTCAGAGGGAAAGCTTTCAGCTGTTTTCATATTTAATATGATGTTGAGAGTATTTTTGTCATAAATGGTTCTTATATAGAGATATGATCTTTCAATACCCATTTTTTTTTCTGAGACATAAATGGATGTGGGGCATTGTCAAAGGCTTATCCTGGTCAGAGGAGAAGGCTTCCGGGATGCCATAGCACTGCTCTCACCACAGAAGAAGAGGCTTCCAGGCCACTGTACCACTTCTCCCAGTGCAGAGGAGAAGGCTTCCAGGCTGCCATACCACCAGACCCAGGACAGAGGAGGCTTGTTGGCCAATGCAGCACTGCTCCCAGTGCAGAAGAGAAGAGCCACATGGATGTCAGCAGCACACACACACACGCTCCCCATTAAAATGAGAAGACACATAAACAAGTCTCAAAAACAGACTTCCAGATCATCTACAGCAAACCCAAAGGGAAATGAGATGGAACTCTGATACTCAACCACCTGGACACCCTGAACTACCAACAAAAGAGGATATGGAAAAAGTGAAATCAGAAATAATTTCTCAGATAACAGCAGAGATTGTGCTCATAGTGAAGACATGATTAATAAGTCTAGAGAGAAGCTGAGGAACATGGTGTAATCACAACATAGAAGACAAATGGAATCCATAAAACAGATGCAAGCAGATTTCCAGGAGATTAAAGACTCCATTGAAAATTTATGCACCAGAAAGAACCAATGTGGGGACAGAATATCAGATATAGAAGCTAAGATTGCAATTGATGACCAGGAAAAGAAAAATTTCTTCAAAATTGTAAAGGAACATGAGAAATCAATCCAGCAGTTGCTAGGTGATGCAAAGAAGAATAACATAAGACTGAATGGAGTCAGTGAAGAAACAGAAGAGAGTGCAGATGACATAAAAATACTGTCCACAGAAGTGATGGCAGAAAACTTCCCAAGCAGGGGAAAAGAACTTGACATACAGACAAGTGAAGTGCACAGGACTCAAACTAGCCTAGATTGAAAAAAATCTACATTTAGGCATAAAATTATTAAGATTCCAGAAACCTAACAGAAGAGCAAAGTTTTACAAGCAGTTAGAGAAAAGAAACAAATCACATACAAAGGAAAGCCCATCAGAATCACAGCAGACTTCTCAATGCAAACTCTCAAGGCAAGAAAACCTTGGAGTGACATATTTCAAGCCCTAAAGGAAAACAGCCTCTAAACCAAATTGATGTACCCTGCAAAACTATCTTTCAAAATTGATGGAGAAATAAGATACTTTCATGACAAAGAGCAGCTTAGGAACTTCATGAAAACCAAACCAGCACTCCAAAAAATTTTAGACAATGTCCTAGGAAAAGACAATGAAGATCACAACCCCAGGAAGCCCAGCAGAATGAACCCAAAGGGCACAACCAGAAATTAAATGAAAAGGGAGAGAATCCAACAAAAAGAAAAAGTTATGACAGTGACAATTCAATACATATCAGTTATAGTCATCAATGTTAATGGTCTCAATTCACCAATCAACAGAAATAGACTGGCAGAATGGCTCGAGAAGCAAGATCCAACAATATGCTGCATACAAGAAACACACTTCATTCAAAAAGAAACTCATAGACTGAAAGCTAAAGGGTGGAAAACAATACTCCATGTGACAGAAATGCAAAAAAAAAGCAGGAGTAGCTATTCTTTTTGCAGATCAAGTGGATTTCAAACCAACACTCATTAAGAGAGACAAAGAAGGACAATGCAACCTGGTAAAGGGAACAATCCTAGAGGAAGAGATAACAATCATAAATATATATGCACCAAATGCTAGTGTGCCCAACTATATAAAACAAATACTAATGGACATGAAAAGCCATATATGCACTAATACCATAGTAGTAGGGGACCTCAATACCCCACTGTCACAAATAGATAGATCAACTAGACAAAAAACAAGCAATGAAATACTAGAACTCAATAGAACTCTTGAACAAATAAATTTAGCAGATGTTTACAGAGTTTTCCACTCCACAAAATCAGAATACACATTCTTTTCAGCTGCACATGGGTTGTTCTCCAAAATAGATCACATACTTGCTCATAGAACATGTTTAAGTAAATGCAAAGGAAGTGAAGTTATCCCCTGTATATTATCAGATTATAGTGTGATGAAATTGGAGATCAAAAACAAAAGAAACCACAAAAATTTCATAAACACATGGAAATTGAACAACACATTTCTGAACAACCAATGGGTCACAGAGGAAATAAAAGAAGAAATCATACAGTTCCTTCAATTAAATTGCAATGACAATACAACATATCAGAATCTATGGGACATAATGAAAGGAGTCTTACGAGGGAAATTCATAGCAGTGAATACTCATATTAGGAAAACTGAGCGAGCCCAACTAAACAACCTGATGTTGAACCTCAAGCTTCTAGAATAAGAAAAGCAGGAGAAACACAATGCTCATATAAGGGAGGAAATTATAAAGATCAGAGAAGAAATCAATGCAATGGAGACTAAGAGAATGATACAAAAAAATTAAATGAAGCGGAGAGTTGAGTCTTCAAAAGAATAAAAAAAAAAGAAAAGAAAAGGCCCAAATCCATGCAATTAGGAATGAAAAGGGTGAAATTACAACAGACCCAGCAGAAATCCATAGGATTATCAATACCCACTTTAAGAACATATATGCCAATATGATGGAAAACACAGAAGAAAGGGACAGATTCCTAGATATGTATGAATTACTAAAGTTGCATGAAGACCTAAATATTCTAAACAACCCAATATCAATCAAAGAAATTGAAAACATAATTAAAACTTACCAACTAAGAAAAGCCCAGGTGCTGAAGGCTTCACTGCTGAATTCTACAAGAGATTTAGAGAGGAACTACTGCCACTGCTCTTTAAACTCTTCATAGAAATTGAAAGGGAAGCAATACTCCTGAATTCATTCCTGGAAGCAAGCAGCATGTTGATGCCCAAAGCAGAGAAAGACCCAACTGAAAAAGAGAACTATAGGCCAGTCTCACTAATCAACATAGATGCAAAAATCTTGAATAAGATACTAGCAAATAGAATGCAGAAGATCATCAAGAAGATCATACATCCTGACCAAGTGGGATTCATCCCAGGGATTCAGAGATGGTTCAACATATGCAAATCAATCAGTGTAATACACTGAATCAAATAGAGCCAAAGACAAAAACCATATGATCATCTCAATAGATGCAGAAAAAGTATTTGACAAAATCCAACATGCGTTTATCATCAAAACCCTACAAAAAATTGGAATAGATGGTCTCCAACTCAATCTGATAAAAGCTATCTGTGAAAAACCAACAGCCAATATCATACTAAATGGTCAAAAGCTGAAATCCTTCACACTAAAATCAGGAACAAGACAAGCATATCCATTATGAACACTCCTGTTCAATATAGTTTTGGAAATACTAACCATGGCAATCAAACAAGAAAAACAAATAAAAAGAATAAAGACAGAAAATGAAGAAGTCAAATTGTCATTATTTGCAGATATGATACTCTATATAGAAGACCCCAAGAACTCCACCAAAAGTCTTCTAGACTTAATAATCAAATTCAGTAGGGTAACTGGATGCAAGGTCAACACACAGAAATCAATATCTTTCTTCTACATGAACAACAGACTCACTGAGAGACAACTAGGTCAAATAATTCCTTTCACAATAGCATCCAAAAAACTGAAATACCTAGGAATCAACCCAACAAGAGAAATCAAAGACCTCATCTCTGAAAACTATAGCACTCTGAAAAGAGAGATTAAAGATGATAACAGAAAATGGAAAGATATCCCCTGCTCCTGGGTAGGAAGGATCAACATAGTGAAAATGGCCATAGTTCCAAAACTGCTATACAGATTCAGTGGAATCCCAATTGAAATCCCAGAAGCATACTTCACAGACCTTCAGAAAACAATCCAAAAATTCATTTGGAACAAGAAGAGACCCAAAATGGCAAAAGCAGTTCTAGGTAACAGAGACATGGCAGGGGACATCAAACCCCCAACTTGAAACTATACTACAAAGCTACTATGATAAAACAGCATGGTACTGGCAAAGAAACAGACCTGAGGGCGAGTGGAACAGATTAGAAGATGCAGAAACAACTCCATACACACTCAGCCATCTCATTTTTGACAAAGGAGCCAAGCACCCTCACTGGAGGAAAGATAGCCTCTTATTAAATGGTGCTGGAAAAATTGAGTTTCAACTTGCCAAAGATTAAAGCTAGACCTATATCTCTCATCATGCACTACACTAAACTCTAAATGGCTTAAAGATCTAAATATTAAAATAGAAATGCTGAATCTGCTGGAACAGAGGTTAGAACCCTTGAAGACAGTGGTGTAGGAAAAGATTTTATGAACAAAACCTAAGTTGCCCATGAACTAGCACAAACAAACAACAAATGGGATATCTTCTATTAAAAAGCTTCTGCACAGCAAGAGAAACCACTAGCAGTGTGAAGAGAGAACCCACAATGTAGGAAAAAATTTTCACCTGCTGTTCCTCAGACAAAGATCTACTAACTAGAATCTATAAAGAACTTTAAAAAGTCAGACCTAGCAAATTTAAAGACCCAATCCAAAAGTCACTCTCTGAAATGAGCAGACATTTCTCAGACAAAGAAATAGAAATAGCAAATAAACATATGAAAAAATGTTCAACATTAACGTCCTGTGAGAGATGCAAATGAAAACAACGCTGAGATTCCACCTCACTCCAGAAAGAATGGCTGCTATCATGAAATCAACCAATAACAAATCCTGGCGGGGCTGTGGGGAAAGAGGAAAACTCTTCCAGTGCTGGTGGAAGTGTAGACTGGTGCAACCACTGTGGAAATCAGTATGGAGATACCTCAAAAACTAGGACTGGAAGTCTCATTTGACCCAGCTATTCCCTTGCTGGGTATCTTCCCCAAAGAATCAAAAGAATCATACCGTAGTGATATATGTGCACCCTTGTTCATAGGAGCACAATTTGTAATAGCTAAAACTTGGAAGCAGTGCAATTGCTCATCAAATGGAGACTGGATAAAAAAAATGTGGGGTTGTTTTATAAAATGGAGTACTACTCAGCCATAAAAAATGAGAAATCAGACACATTTATAGCTAAATGGATGCACATTGAGGCAATACTCTTAAGTGAAATAAATAAGACACACATATGTAAATACCAAATAGTTTCTCTGGTGTGAGAAACTGAAGGTTTAAATAAGGACTAAAAGGTATAATAGATAGTGTGAAACAGGAAGAAAAGGGTCAAAGGGAGGGAATTGGGAGGGGCAGGGAAAAAGGAAATAAGGGAATGGAATTAATATGAAAAAATGGAAACAAAGTCTTTGTAAATAGGGAGGGATGGAGGGGCTAAAAGAAGGGCAGGGGAATGGGGAAAAAATAAGAACCAAGAGGGATCATGTAAAGGTGCAAATTTCCAATGATGAATGTCATTATATTGTATACCTAAAATGTACCAATAAAATGAATGTTTTAAAAAAGGCTTATTCTGTGTTTATCGCAATGATTATGTAATCACTATGATGATTTTGTTGATTTTTTTAAAGTTAAATTGAAATTTATTCATTCATTAAATTTATTGGTACATTTTAGGTATACAATACGATGAGATTCTTCATTGGGAATTTGCACCTTTGCATGTTATATCTTGGTTCTTATTTTTTTCCACATTCTCCTGCCCTCCCATCAACCCTTCCACCCCTCCCTATTTACAAAAACTTTGTTTCCATTTATTCTTTTTCTCATATTTATTTATTTATATCCCTTCTTTCATTTCCCCTATTTCTCCCACTTCCCTTTTGGACCTTTTTTACCTAGTGAACAGTTTTTCTGGTGTGAGAAACAAAAGTATAAATAAGGATCAAAGTGTTGATTTTTTTCTTGATGTCTTCTAGTTTTATTTTTATTCCTCCTTTCTACTCCTCTCCTTTTTATTTCATTGATTTTTTTAAAATGATACATTTGATTCCATTATTGTTTTATTCTGTGTATATTCACTATATATTTTACTTGTTACAATTGTAATTACATAAATTATATTAAAATTTCTGGTATTGTTTTAAATAGATAATTTACCTTGAAATACATAAAAAGTCCTACTACTTTACAACTCCATTTCTTTAATTTATGGATTGATGTCTCAAGTTACATCCTTAAGATTATATAATACCATTAATCTAAATTTATAATTATAAAAATGGTTTTGTTAGCCATGCCTGTAATCCCAGCACTTGGGAGGGTGAGGCAGGAGGATCGCTGGGAGTTCGAGGCCAGCCTGGGTTGCATAGTGAGTTCAGAGCCAGCCTGAACTACAAATGGAGAGCTTGACAAAAAAAAAAAAATCAGAAAACCACAAAAAAAAGTTTTTGTTAAATGGTATAGTTTATATCTAGATATCCTCCCAAAGCTTCTTGAATTCATAGGTGAAGGTTTTGGAAGATGATTCGATTATAGGGGTGTGATGCTCCTCAGTGGATTAGTCCACTAAGTTTATGGCTAAATGTCATGCTGTTTAGTGAAGCCTAGTCAGAAGGGCCATAGCCTGGAAGAGTCTGTCCCCTCCCACTTCTCTTGATTGCTCTCTCTGTTTCCTGCCTGCCATGCCCCTCCACTATGCTGCTCTGCCTTGGAGCCAGCCAACAATAGATGGAAACCTCCACAAACTGTGAGCCAAAATAAAGCTTTTCTCCTTTAAGCTGTTAGTGTTGAGCACTGTGTTCCAGTGGTGAGAAAATACTATAACATTAAGGGGTTTTGGCGGGGGGGGTTGTTTGATTTTTTTTGGTACAGTGGATCAAACTCAGGAACTTGTGCTTGCAAGTTGGCACCACTGTGTTAAATCCCACTGTGGCACCACTGTGCTAAATCCCCGGCCCTAAGACATTAAGTTTTATGCACTATAATTGCAATGACATCAAGTACTATATTTATCCATGTATTGACTTTCAAAGAAGAATCTTATATTTTCACATGGCTCTGTGTTACTGACCACAACTCCCCTTTAAAAAGATTATTTAAAGACTTATTTCAGTATTTCTCTTAAATAGGGCTAGTTGTAATGTACTTTTTCTGCTTTTGTTCATCCAATACATTCTTTATTTCTCCTTCATTTTTTAAAATTAATATTGTCACATACAACATTTAAGGATATTACATATATTTTCCAACTTCCTTCGCTGGGTAGGCTTCTCTGAGAAATCTGATACCATCTGTTGGAAGCTCCCTTTTAATGATGAATTGTTTTTTCCTGGATGCTTTCAAGATTTTCTTTGTCTTACTGTGGACATTCTGATTATAATGTGTCTCTGTGTAGTCCATTGTGGTGTGGTTAGATGTCTAACCGCAAATATTTGTTCCTGCAGGCCATTTTTTCCTCTCAAATTTTGTAAATTTTGGCTATTATTTATTCATATACGATCTCTTCTACTTTTTCTATTGTTCTTCAGGTATCAGTTGTTTTGAGTCTCATAAGTCCCTTAGATTCTTCTTGTTTTACTTCCTTCCCTCTCTTTGTACATCCAATTCAGTGGTATCAAATAATATGTCCTCGAGTTTGGTGGTTATTTCTTCAGCTTGATCAAGCCTGCTAATGAACAATTCTAATGAATATTTCAGTTCATTTATTGTATCTTTCAAATGCAGGATTACTTTTGGTCTTTTTTTTATACTTTCAAGCATTTTCATGTTAATATTCTCTTTCTCCATGCAGTGTTTTCCTGATTTTTCTCTAGTTGACTGTGTTCTCTTTTAGCATACTGAATTTGTGTATGTGTGTAGGGTGGGTACTAGCATTGAATCCTGGACCTGGCAATGAACTACCTATCTAGCCATTTATTTTAACATTTTGAGGCAGTGTCTCACTAAGTTGCCCAGGTTGGTCTTGAATTTGCAGTCCTCATGCCTCAGCCTCCAAAAAAGCTGGACTCTACAGTTCTGCTCCATCATGCCTGGCACTCATCGAATGTTTCCAAGACATTAACTGCTTTTCAGTCAGCACATAAATCTGTACTAATTTAGTCTTTGTAATTTGACTTTATTCCTTTGATTCAGCCATGTTTCTCTATTTCTTTATATATATGATAAATATGATATATATGACATATAGTATGTGATAAGATATATGAGATTATACATGATGTATGGATTAATATGATATGTGATTATGAATGATATATTTTATATAACATATCTGAATTTTCTTTTCATCTCCTTCTCCTCACCCCCTCCCTCCATCTCTTGGATTACCTTCCCTTTTATAAAAGTTCTATCTCCCTGTTTTCTATTATTTATCTTTTATTTTGTCCTTTATTTATATTTTGGGTTTCTTATATAAGAGAAACCATAAGATATTTAAACTCATGGGTCTGATTTATTTCGCTTAATATTATGGTCTCAGGGACTGTGGCAGCATCCTAGGAAGTTGCAGCACCGTGGCCAGGTGCCCAGATGCCAAAAGACTATGAGCTTTCAGAAATTCTGGAGAGACTGCAAAGTTCTGGTTTTTATGGTGCCCTTAATTGAGCTCATACATACAGCGTGGCACAGAATCAAAAGCAGCCCTGTTTTCCAAATACCTACTAAGGAAAACATTCCTGAGCCAGATAGTCTAGCACTTGCAAGTCCACCAAACAACCAAATCCAAGGAAAATAGAAAGTTTGTAGTCATCAGACAGAAGCAGCTTTAAATCTGAGCTTGATATTAAAAGAAGAAATGAAAACCAATTGGATTAGAAAGAACTGGCTTCTTGTAGCTGGGGTGGCTTTCATAGGTGTCCATTTGGGAACATACGTCATACAGAGGGCTGCTAAACAGTCTGTGAAATCTCAGGCAGGAAGCAAACAAAAGTGTATTGAAGAATGAAGTAAAATAAATACTTGGAATTACTAATATGTTAGTAAGTCATTATTTGCTGATTAGCTTCAGAAACACTGCACCGTGTAATTTCATAGCCACAACACTGTATTCAGGCCTTCATTTCTGAAGAATATTTTTAAAAATATTTTTTAGAACACATGGCCATAAGTAGAAAATATGGTTAACAAAATAAAATCTGGCTTCACAAGTCACACCCCAAGTATGTTGTCTCAATTAGAAGCTAAGAAGCCATTGCTGTGTCACAGTGAACCACTCACAACTGAGAGTCAGGGCCACACTTTCTGTCTTGAAAGGCATCCTAACATCCTTCTGTGGCCCTTCTGGGCAGCTGAAGCAGCTGCACAATGGCATGGGGGGCTCTGTGTGCACGACCTCCCTGTCTGCAGTGCTGCTCCGCAACCTCTCGGTCACCCATCCCGTATTAAAGAACCTGCCAACATCTGTGCAGAACCATGTGTCCTGCTTCAGTGACTGTGGGTTACTCGCAGCCATTCTTTGCTGCAACCTAATTGAAAATGTTCAGAAAACAGATTTGACAGTTGTCACCACCATTAAACTTAATCCACACCTTTTAAATTTCTGCACCAATTATCTCAGGTCTGAGGTCTGCGGTTGCCAAATCCCAGTCGATTTTAGTAATACCCAGATCCTCCTTTGTTTGGTGCGTAGTATTTTAACAAGTAAACCTGCCTGTATGCTCACCAGGAAGGAAATAGATCATATCAGTGATTTGATTCTCAGACCTTTTTTACTTACAATTTCAGAAAACACAGAAAATCCCATCATTTTAGGAAAGAGTATAATTGTACCTTTAAAAGGTCAAAGAGTTACAGATTCTACTGTGTTACCCAGAGTACTCATTGAAATGTCAGAAGTTCAATTAATGAGGATATTACTTGTCCGAAAATCAAGACCCCTCAAGGTGGTGCTCTTTTCTACATCTTTATCCGGAGACTTTTCTGACTCTGGAGAAGGAAATGTGGTGGTCAGTGATGGGGTGTTTCTTGAAAATGCAGTCCTGGACCAGTTGATTAAGCTAGGAAGGCAGTTAGTTAGTGACTGTGTAGAACTTGTCCTATGTCAAAAAGTTATACACCCATCTTTGAAACAGTTTCTTACTATGCATCAAGTTATTGCCATAGACAGAGTGGGAGTGATGCTGATGGAGCCCCTAAGCAAAGTGACAGGTAAAAAAGCACTCTTGGCTTTTGGCCCTTGCAGTTAATAAATCATTTTGCTGGGGGGGAAGCTGATATTCTTAGTTTGTGTCATTGTTAAAATCTTACATAATTTTAGAAGCCACCAACATCACAGCATATCGTTTCTGGCAACAAAGGTTGTTGCTTAAGATCCTCTATTGTTCACTTATTAAAAATGAAGTGATTATAGCCATTTACTATTTTTTAGCGCTGAAATGTAGTTTATTATAACCCCAGGTACTTGAGAAGCCTATCATCCTCATAATGTCTTTCATACTCAGAGCAATTCTACTCAAATTTACAAAGCTTCTAAATCACGTTATATTCAGAAGACAATTTCATAGCTAGAATACCCTTTGCTTTTATCCTAACACCAGTGATACTCTGTACTTCTGCCCAAATGTTTCCTAATAGGGAGGGAGGGGAGATATGTTTAAATATCAAAAATATTCCTGGCTGAGTTCCTTGAGAATCAAGATCACCTTTCCTTTTCAGCACCTACAACGTGTGAAACACAATAGAGTGTGTAAAATGTTTGCTGAATTGAAGATAATACATTTAGTAACCTAAAGAATTACAGTAGGCATGAAATTCATATTTCACAAACTCAACCAATTAAAATCACACCTAAGACTAATTTTCACCTGTTAGAGCCAAAGAAAAATGGAGTTGCTGATTGTAGCCACTTCTCTGTATCCCTTCAAATGAACTGACAAAAAATCAGGAAGATGATCATTTAGTTCTGCACTGACTACAATTTTGAAATTATTAAAATATTGTTCATGTAGTCTTATCAAACATCAAAGAGTGGTATGGACGACAAATGTTGAATGCATAGTATTGCTTGGTTAGTGTCCTTTTTAAGACCCATGAATGTCAAAGTGAAAATTATCAAGAAATAATAGAAATAATTTTTAGAAACATTGCTAATGTAGGTCAGAGTCCTGTCCTTAAATATCTACTAGCTTTTCATGAATCTGGCAATTTGCAGCCTAGTAATATTGGGTATTCTTCCAGATTATTCTGTTTTTAAAGTCTGGAACATTTTCCCATGCAAACAATAGTGTAAGTGGGAGCCAGCCCACAGTTATTTAACTCAGTGCGTCCTTCACCCCATTGGTTTAGAAGAAAAAGAAGCGGGGGATGGATTGCTCTGGGCCGCAGTTTCAATATTCAGACTCTAAACCAATATTCTTTCTTTAGAAGTTCAGTATAGGTTTCTTATATAACTTTCACCACGTTAATAGATTTTTGAAAAAATCCAGGCCATTCTAGTTTATTTGTATCTTTACTAATTTGTGATTTGTAAAATTTTACTATTTTACCTCTGTAGGGTGAGAATAAAACATTCACTAGATCAAACAATTAAAAAAGTGACTAAGACATTTATACTTACATGGATGGACAATGAGGCAATACTTTTAAGTGAAATAAATAGAAAAAAAAAAGAAATAAATAGGACACACATGTGTAAATACCGAATGATTTCTCTAGTGTGAGAAACTAAAAGTGTAAATAAGGACTAAATGTATAATAGATATTGTGAAATAGGAAGAAAAGGGGCAAAGGGGAAGGGGAAGTGGGAGGGGTAGGGGAAAGGAAAGAAGGGAATGGAATTAATATGATAAAATGAAAAAATAGAAACAAAGTGTAAATAGAGATGGAGGGTTTGAAGGGAGGGCAGGGGAAGGGGGAAAAAATAAGAACCAAGAGAGATTATGTAAAGGTGCAAATTCCAGTGATGAATGCCATATACCTAAAATGTACCAATAAAATTAATTTTTTAAAAGTGAAAAAAAAATATTATGGCCTTATGGTGGATCCATTTCTGATCTCTTGCTCCCTGGCATTCAGCTGTATACCCACAAGTCAACATATAATGGTGCTTGTCTTTTTCAACAGCTTCCAAACGCTCCTCCAGTTCACCAGTGCTCCAAAACAGGCAAAACAGCAATCAGTCCCTTTAGTAGCACCAGCCAACCCAAACTGTTGGAAGCTCATCCACTCCTGTAGTTCCATCCCAGTGGAAGGGCTTTATGTGGAGGGTTTTATCCCAATTACCCCATACTATACCACATAGGTGGAGTAGCACAAATAGGGATGGAAAATACTACAACTTTCTGCACCTTTTCCTCTGGAATAATTTTTTGGTCTTACAGACACTGTACTTCTTGCCTGATTTCTAGAGTTATCACACAAGTATTTGGATACACAAAGATTTAGTGTTTTTATCTAAGTGTCTCTGTGTAAGAAGAAACAACTATGTCTTTTTAGTCTGCTCTCTTGTTGATGTCACTCAGGAGTTTTTCATTTTATTGAAGTCTAACTTAATTTTTTCCATGTTATATCAAAACCAAAGCTTATTTGACTTTTTTCCTATGTATTATCTTCTAGGAGTTTTAGAGTTTTGCATTTTACATTTAGGTTTATAATTTCTTTTGAGTTAAATTTTGTGCAAGATGTAAAGTCTATGTCTAAATTCCATTTCAAAATGTGAATATTCAGTTTTTCTAGTATCATTTGTTGAAAGGACTATCTTTTGTCCATTCTCCATCCTTATTTCTTAACAAAGGAACAAATTGTATTTGTGTGGGTCCCTTTGTGAGCTATCTATTAAATTTTAGTGACCCGCTCATCTATCATGACTTAATAAAATATTCTTTAAAATATGAAATATTTCTACATGTAAATAAATGTATAAGCGTTACAAGTTGTGCAGAATACAGTGAGCATAGCTTAAGGAACAGAAAACTAACATATTACAATTCCCTCATACTGCTCGTGATACCACACACACCTTATTCCCAAAGTAATTTTGTGTTTATTATTTCCTTGATTTCCATTGTAATTTGACTACAAGTACGTATCTGTCTTTAAACATTAGGTTGTTGCCTATAATAGTATATTAAAGGGGCCTCTATCTTTTTATTTTCTGACTGTTAGAACATAATACAAAGCTTGACAAAGTAGAAATTGTGAGTTTTACTTTTAAATTTTTATTATTACTTGAGAATGCACAGGAATGCATATCACCCTGAATAGCTAGAGCTGCCCCTTGAGTCACTTATAAATAATCAGTGCGATCTCCACTTAACAAAGAGCAAGAAAAGATGCTGGGAAGTCTCATTGATGTGGCTATACCCTGGCACTGCAGACTAAGGACCAGAGATGTTTTAGCCTCGTTAAGTACTGCACTTAGCCTGTGCTGTGACTGCCTGCATCAGGCCACCCTACGAAGTTAGTTCACCTTTACTACAAGGAGAAGAGTTTTTGAAATTTTTGGAAATTTTACCACTTTTCCAATGTTTGCTTTTTAACCACCTCCCCAGTCACGAACATGCTGAATTTATAATTTCAAGGAAACAAAACTGCTGAGAAAGATCAAGTCTCTGTCCTGTTTTCAGATAGTGTTATTAGGGCTGTAGGATGGAACAGCTGTGGTACAGGATACAAGTGAGAGACTGATATCATGAGGGCAACATAATATGACCAAAATATTATCCACTGAACTCAATTTGCTACCCTCATAAACCACCAAAGTCTGGTAAGCTTGCTTTCATCTTTATGACCTGGCAGAGCAATCTCTTGTTTTGCCCTATTTTTCATTTTTGTTGTATTCCTCTATCATGATTTTGCTTTACTGATGTTGTTTTTCCATTCTGTTCCAAACTGCAGGTTAAAGCTACTCCCTAGCTGTTCCTCCTGCAAGATGTAGGCTAGACTTGTCTTTCTGCTAAAATTGGTGCATTATTCTCTACTTTTTGAAAAGCTAGCTTTCATCAGTTTACCAAAAGGTTATAATGTTAGTTAAAGTCCTAGGGTTAATCAATGAGATTAAACAAAGAAAAAATTCAGGGCAATTAAAAGGTAGTAGCTGTGTTTTAAAAGCATGATTTTAAAATTTAGAAAATAAATTTTAATATCTAGTTCCTATTGATTATGAAATGTGCCTATTTGGTCAAATAACTTATTTTATTTATAAAAAAGATTAGATGACATTTGCCTCACTTGGTTTTGTGAATTTTCTTCTTCTAATTTTTAATTGATTAATATTTTTGAGAAAAGATCTTTATATGTAGCTCAAGCTGGCCTTGAATTCACTTTGTAGCCCAAGTTTGTCTCTAACATGCAGCAATCCTGCTTCAGCTTCTTGGGTGCTGAGATTACAGCCATGCACCACCTCTCCTAGCTAAGTTTTTTTTCCCTAAGATATGATTGAATGCACTAAGCTCTAAAGGTCTAAATGGTCATACATTTTAAAAAACTGTTCTTAGGATCTGAAAGACATTTAGAAGTATGTGGTTGAGATTTAGGTACTGTGCAGCTTTTGACACTATTATTCAAATATCCGTTTCTTGTTAAAAATGTGCAAATAGAAATGAATTACGCATATTAAATAGATAAAAATATATTAGAAGAAGCAGAGAAGTAGTTGTTAAGAAGCCAGAAGAGAAGCTTGATATTAGTTTTCTGGCATGTATTTGAAATAGAAAATATACTGGATACTTTTTTGATTGAAAAACAAAATGAACCATGCAACTATATCTGAAAAGATCAGGTTTAGCAAAAGATATAAAAAATTCCAGTAATGATATTCCTTTTTGTTAATGGCATACTTAATTCTTTATATAAAGCTATTCAATTTTTATTAATCTGTTATGCTGCACATAACTTTCTAAATATTTAAAAACATGCAGCAATATGTGAACATTTGAGATCATCTTTCACACTAAGATCAATTGAAGCTTGTGGCAAATTACAATGGAGGAAAACCCGAAATGTCAGAATCTTGAGTTCTTTCATTTGGGATTGTGACTATTCCAGTGGACTGTGAATGAATTTATTCAAAATTATCCAACAAGGCTAGAACTGCAATGTGGACAATGTGGACAAGTAATTATGATCATTTCATTTAAGTCCAATGACCTTAAAATATAATTTTATTTGAGATGATTGAAATTCTTTCTTTGTATTTATTTAGGCTAACTCAAAGACATGTTTTTCAGGTTCAGAAGCATCTTTTTCTCCTGTTGCCATCATAGCTATGTGAATTCATCTTGCATTTTGTCAAAATGTTTGCAAATGTTACCCCAAAGCTCCCTTCTCCAGTAAGCAGCTTATTATGGCAACCCATGTGACTACACGGTCTATTCCTTTCTGACCCCTAGAAACTTTATTTTTCATTAGATTTAAATTTCTTTTTAAATCTTTGCTTATAAAAATAATTTCCAACACACTTGATTTAAATATCTTTTGGGAACTACTGTTTTGAAGTACATTTAATTGAATTTATTATTTCTCTTGAGAAATTTTATCTTCTTACCAAGCGCACTATTTATTTACTTTAGCGACTCAAAGAATTAAAGCAACTTTATGCTTATGGAAAAAAAACTATAAAGGAAAAAGATGCAACTAGCTAATAACTTTCAATGCAACCTTTTCCTACTTTACATATAGTAATTATGCAAATAGAAAAGTATGAGGTTATTGGTGCATTGCTAAAAACAAAGGTATTTCCACTAGCTGAAATATAATGGATTACCACTAAGGAACTCTGCTTGTGACCTATGTACACAGACTAGAAAGAATTCAGCTTTGTTTGCAAGATCTCACTGAAAATGCAACATGGTGGCAGTGTTCTTACACATGTTGTGTCCCTATAAGCATGGGGTTATACACATAGGGTTGTGTCCCTATAAGCATTTTTTTTCTGAGAAAGGAACAGAATGTTTTTCTCCATAAGTATCTTCAATTCCTCTCTCTACACATTCATATGAAGACCATGAAATCCAAACAAACCAGAAGAACAGCAGCCAATGGTAGAACTCTGAATGATGGTAAACATAATCCCTGTCACTAGAATGTGGCAAAATGGTATAGGCAGAAACAGCATCAGAAACAGAGATGACACACTAGAGTTTGGCTTCATATATGTGTAAAATGAATTTCAAATGCCAAAGAGGAAAACACAATAATTAGGATAGACTTTGTCTCCAATCCAACAGAGCTGAATATAATAAAAATAAAAAATCATGCTAAAGTACTGAAGAAAGGAGAGTTGGCCATCTCTCAAGTGAACTCTACAAAAGGGCAATTCAGTCATTTATCAGGGTAAATGTCTAGGCCTGTTTTAGTCTTTCAGTAATGACCAACAAGAACAAAAAGAACATTTTAAATATATAAAATTTACCTTTCACCGAATTAGTCTGTGTTACTTCTTGTTCTTGATCGTATAATGCCTGTAGGAAAAGAGGATACAAAAGCAAAACATAAAAAATAAAAAAGATAAGATTTAAAGATAACTAAGAGATGTAGGTACAAAGTAGATGAAGAAAGAATAACCTAAGATAAAAATTAAAAAGTGGAACTAGAAATGAGCTCTTTTTTTCTGCAAGAGCTCTTCATTAAGTACATTAGATGGTGTGGTCATGGTGCACACCTGTCATCTCTGCACTCTGGGAGGCCCCTCTTCCATCTCTGTCACCATATTCACAAGTCATTCTCTATGTGTTTTCACATGATTTTTTTTCTTTCCATGCTTTGCCCCTCTTTTTGAAAGCTTACCAGTGCTAGGTATTTAAAAGACCCCCCAACTCCACCATGAACTCCACTAATTGTATCTCCTAAACTATTTTCAAGTAAGGTCATATTTTAAGGCACTGAAGAGTTAGGATTCCAATACATCTTTTTCAGGAGGACACAGTCACAACTCAATCCACAAACTCTCCCCTTCCCAAAGATCATACATACTTCAGAGAAGGAATTATCCTATAAAAGGAAAGCTTCCCTTACATTATTAGGATACCATCAGTTCTACTGAAGGAAACTGTCTTCGAAAGCTAACTATGAAAGCAGAAGCATTTTCCTACTGATTTGGTTTGGAAATAAGCACCATACTTTTGGTTTCAAAGTCTCATTGGTGAGATTAATGCTTTTCCTAAAAATGAAAGTTCCCCTTCTGTCATAATTATTTGAGCCACAGTTTATGTATCCTTAAATATTTCATGACAGTAAAAAAAAAAAAAAAAAAAAAGGTGTAATACTAACAGCACACTGGTTTCTTCTGTGAGGATATTAAAGAAAATATATTGTTCCATGAGGTGTGTTAAGCAAGGTAAGGTAAACTTTATTCAGGACCACAGCAACAGGCATAAGGACCATGCAATGGTGGGCTCAAATCCATGCACAACAAGGACAAATGTGGATCTGCCAATGAGAAGCAGGGAGGAGAGGGGTCAGTAAATGGAAAATTACTAAGAAGAAACATCATGGGTGAGAGGGGTTATGAATAGACTGATATCAGAAGATTATTGCTGAAGGCAGGCCAGGCTGATCAGACATCACTTGAAGATGATGGAAGAAGAGATAGGGGATCAATTATCAAGACATGGGTTCTTGCTAAAATGAGTTAGCTGAATTCTTGCTAAAATGAGACTTTACAAGGAAGTGCACAGAGAGGTCTGTGTGAAGTTTTGGGATCCTGACTAAAGTTTAATCCTGCAAAGAATCTTGGTCAAGGATATGCTCACCCTCAGACACATCCCTAAAACAGCCAAAAGATTTATTAAGGATTTATCAAAGATTTATTAAAGATCCATGCATATCATATGCACACAGTTACATTTTTATTTTTTTTCTTTCTAGCATTAAAAGGTAATAGTTTTGTTTTTCTATGTTTTCTATCATACTTTGAAGAAAAGGATCATTTCCTTACATGTAAATTTAGTTTTGCTTCAAATTTTCAGTTTCATTAAGCATCCCAAACATTGGGACAGATAATAATGTCATTTTGCTCCCAAAGTCATATCTAAAACTGAGATGATTTTAAAAATGATGAATCATTTCTCAAAAAATTTTATTTCACTTGACACTACGGGGAGCGTACTGACCTTACAGACTGCAAAATTCCTGGGAGAAATGTGGGCTGCGGGGTTGCAGATGCTGGTTTGGGCCAGGTGATGAAAAGAAGCTTTTTACTTGATCTATGACATAAGAAGTTTTATTTCTCTTCTATCTCTTTCTTTACTTTACTCCTGACTCTTTTTCTAGCCCATAGAATGCAGCTTACATAAATCAGGGTTACTCATTATCTCCATTACAAATTCACAGGTTCAAGCTCAGAAACCCAAGAGTAAATTCTGGCACCCATACATAACTGTAATGCTTAAATGAAACATGATACTAAGAAATAGCATTTAGTTTCAAAGAATATGTGTGTGTGTTGAAACAGTTTGTTTACAAGTCAAGGAGGTTAAATTTATCATGAAGGTAGTGAATATTCATTAGAGGAATTTGTGACAGAAAATAAAAAGTACAAGATTTTTAGTTATGAAAGTCTTTAATAGAGACAAATACAAAGTAAGAGTTGGAGAGAGGTGATTCTAATTGTTGGCTATGATTAATCATTTTTAGTCTCAAAATAAAAATTGCAAAGAAGGAAAGTTAAACAAGCGAGAAAGACGTCACTCAATTTTGCAGTAGAACGAAACACTGAAGACAGTTAAATCTGAAATGACATGTTCTGAGAAGGTGAAGCACTGGGGTAATTCAGTGAAAAATTATTGGTAGAAATCCAGGTGAAGGTTTATACACAGAATGTGTCCAGCACATTGAGCTAATTTTGAAGTTGGTGCATGTTTCTTCTCCATGACTAGGATGTCTGTGTTTGCTAATCAGCCTGCTCAGAGAAGGTAGCATCATATCCTCCCTCAGAGACTGTTATCTTTAATGTTCACATTTCAAGGTGATGGTTCCCAACTACTGGACAAAGACATTTCCTGGACTATAAACTAGCAAGAGGCTATTTACAGCCATTTCTAAAAGATAGAGAAAGGATTTACAATTTATAAGTTTTCTAGAATAAATACTTTCAGGAAATGGAAGCCAAGGCGCAAAGAGAGAGAAAGAAAGAGGCCCAGTTTGTCAAGCTGAGAAAAATGTTAAAACCATCTCAGCCAGTAGTGAGGAACTTTTAATATATTTTTGGAATTGTAGTAAGTTGTCTGATAACATCAATGATATCATCATTAATTGTTTTGAGTAATTAAAAAAATAAAGTATATTTATCCCCACTTTACTGAAAAAAAATAAAATCTTAAGGTTAAGTCATTCACACAAGGTCATCTAAAATTTGTGATTTTTGTCCAGGCTCATCTGTCTAGCTGGAGCTCATGCATTCATCATTAAAAAATGGTGTCTAGATACGATAGTATTGGTAGGGTTCTACTGCCATTTGTAAATTGAGAGGAAACTGTAAAGTACTGGCATTAAGGAAGAAGAGAGCACATATTTGAAGGTTTTTTGGAAGTGAGTGTACAGGTCTTTGTGATCATTTATTTGTAATAGATGAAAGCTATATATTAAATCCCAGATTCCTGGATTTCAGAAATGAGTAAATCACAGTAACTTTGAAACATGGAGTTGTCTGGCAAAGTAAGTTGAATTTGATCTGTCACAAGATGAATCCAGCTGTGATCTACCAGGGAGAAAAGAGAGAGGGATGAAATTGTATTGGGGTTTTGTAGCCACTGGCTCATACCTCTAAAATGAAGGCTCATACCTCTAAAATGAAGCCATGGGGTAGAAGCAATTAAGAACTGAGTAGTGACAAAAATATTGTAAAACACCGATTTAAGAAATCAAGTGAGAGACACAGGGCGTTTATGGGTTAAAAGACTGGAACTGATAGAAAAGCCAGCTTTCTCTAATTTGATGTGGAAGTTTGGAATAATTCCAATAAAAGTACCACAAATTTTTGGATGTATTCAAGGATTATTTTAAAAGATTATAATGAAAAGTAAATGCATTATAATACAAAAAATAATTTGATAATGGAAAATAAAGTGGGAATAACCATACCATAACTGAGACAGCATATATAGCAACAACAATCAAGACAGCATGGTATTGACACAGGGATAGAAACATATATAAGTGGAACTTATTGAAGACCCAGAAATAGACCCATACAAACATAGTAACTGATTTTGACAAAAATTTAGAAGTAACTCAAAGAAAATTATGTTTTTCAATAAATAGTGCTTGATCAATTTGATATCTACAAGCAAAAAAAAAAGTTTAGCCCAATACTGTACCTTATAAAAATGTACTCAAAATATGCTATATACTTACATGTAAAATGTAAGAATATAAAATTGTTTATGTTTTCTAAAATAGGGAATCCTTGGAATCAAGGACTAAGCAAAAATAATGCATAGTTTTGATATAAAATTATGATCAATAAAAGAAAAAAACTAAAGAATTGAGCCTCAGGAAAATTATATGTGTGTTTTAATGAGAACCTTATTCCTTTTTATTTCATGTTAAAATTTATTTTGTTTACTTTTATTAGTACATTTTAATAATACATAATGATTACTAAATTCACTGTAGGCAACTGGTACATGTACATAACACATTTCGATTCTCTTCTTTTCCTCTCTTTTATTCACCCTTTTATTCTTCCAGCATCAGATTTGTTTATTTATAAGACCTTACAAAGTTAATTATTGTATATACAGATTGAAAACAAGACTAATATGACAAAGAACATGCAAAATATGTAAGAAAATTGTACTAAATGAAGGTAAACTTTTAGATATATTGCTTCACTGGGCTACAATGCCTCTTTGTTTTTCTCTTTTTTTCCTATTATTTGTCTTTTATTTTGTTTTATATATATAGTTTTTTCTTTCATATAAGAGAAACCATGCAATATTTAAGGTTGTGTGTCTGATTTACTTCAGTTAATATTATAGTCTCAAGGTGCATCCATTTTCCTATAAATGACTCAAGTTTATCCTTATGCCAGTGGAGTACTCCATTGTATATAAATGCTGCCTTTTCTTTATCCATTCATCTGTTGATGGACATACAGGCTATTTCCAAGATTTAGCTATTATGAATTGTGCTGTTATAAACATGGGTATGACTTTACTCTTTGGGGAAGATACTTTATTCTTAATAGCCTCAAAATGGAAATAACCCAGATTTCCTTCAGTGGAGGAATGAACCTAGATTATTTTCCAGAGAATAATGGCTGTGGAAAAACAAAAACAAACAACACTCAAAAGTAACAATAGACAAAAAAAAAAGAAAGAAAAGGAATTCAACAAATTCACATACAATGAGATATCTTTTATGTAACATTTGCAATGATAATTTTTTAGACATGGAGAACAGATTAGTGGTTGCCATAGGTTAAGTAAGGATTGAGGATGAAACAAGCGGATATAACCTTAAAAGCATGCTGCAATGGGCCGCTATAGTCATGGAAATGTTTTGTCAATGTCAATATCCTGGTTTTGATATTGTTACATGCTTCTGGAAGATTTATTATAGGGAAAAACTGACTACACAATACATTCTTCACCAAAATATTCTATATAATGTTCTGTATATTATTTCTTATATCAACAAGAAAATCTCTAATAATCTCAAAACACAAAGTTTAAATAAAAAATAACAGGGCCAGGGATTTAGCTCAGTAGTGCCATGACTGCCTTGCAAGCACAAGGTCTTGAGTTTGATCCCTGGTACCAGAAAAAAAAGAAAGAAAAAGAAAACATAAACAAGGACAATCCATTCAACAAATTTAAAGTCAGTATATTTATATATATAAGTATATAAATCAAATGTTAATGAATTGAGAATCCAGTGAAATTAATAGACAAGGTTTGGGGTAGTGCATCGCCAAAGAGCTGCTAGAGGAGCGTGATGTGTGGAAGAGAATGCCAAAGGCACTTCAGCATCCACTAAGTTAGAAAATGCATACACACTGGAAATTTCATAGGAAGAATGTGTTCAGTCTTGAAAGGTGTATAAGAAATATGATTTGTGAATAACTTGAGGACAAGGGCAACTCTTAATCGATATTGTGTCACCAATCACAGTCTAATATCTGAGGCACAGCAGATACCTCATTAAGTACAGTGGCTGATTTCACTGAAAGCAATTTCAGTACAGTGAAGAAAGAGATAGATTTCAGTAAGTCAAAAGGAAGTGAGAAAATAAACCACTCTTTTTCAAATGTTTGGTCCTGAAGGTAGGAGTCAAAAGATGTTAAAAACCAAGAATACATATTCTATTATGTTCTTTTCATGTTTTTAACATATGAAAAATTTGTGTATATATCTTTGCTAATAAAAAGAGCCAACAGAGATGGGTTGCAGGGGTAGATTGAAAACCAGGAGAAAGGACAAAAAGGAGATATGGAAATCAACTTTAAAGAGGTAAAATGGGTGCAGATCCCTGCAGGTGGAGCGGCTGGAATGTTTGTCTGGTTTTGTTTATTTTGCCTGTCAGTGGGAGGTCAGCTTTGCACTGTGGAGATGAAAAAGAAGTCTCAAGCATGGAATAGATGAGATCATATTTCCCCTTATTTGAATATTACACAAAATACAGATGCCCAGAACATCACATGGCACCCAATAAATAGGCACAATTTTTTATGTGTCAGTTCAAAAGAATATCCTGGAAGAGGTGGAAAAATGAGAATAGAAACTGAACTATTAGCATAAGCCCCTTCCTTTTAGACATTTGTCACCACATGTGACAGTGTCTTCATAACTCCAACACAAAATAATGCAATTCTCTTTAGAGCCAAGCCTCCTGCTAATAATAACTGAAGCCCAAATGAGCTCTGCATAAATGTCTCAACTTATTTCCCAAATCATATTTAATCAGAGTTTATAAACACATTATTTTTTAGAGACATATTTAAGCATTCTGCTTTTTTACAAGGACAAAATTAATGGAAGAGCCCAGAGATAGGTTTGCTCACTTACCTTTGTGTGTGTACTCTATTGAACACAGAATATCTTATGAGTCCATCATAGCAGAGTGGAGCCTATTTTTAGGCAAATGCTTTTGTAAATTTCATATGCAGTACTAGAGGAAAATTTTAAACCCTAATTGAACTAAGCCATCTCATTACCTGGCTGTACTGACCGACCAGCGTTGCCATGGTGACAATGCAATCAAGTCAGCAGGCCCTACTGTGAGAATTTTCCATCCCAGATCCTTCATCAAGTTCCATCTTGCTCATCTCCAAACACTTCATAATCAGACAGGATATAAAGAAAGCAATATAGTGACACAGAAACTGGCCTCACAGAGGGAAAAAGACAAAAAATTTGTTTTGTTTTCTGGAGCAAATTTTATACCAGAGCATGTTGACCCATAATTACAAAAAAAAAGGCATTTTTTTAAGATGTAATAACACTTTATTTGTCCACACCAAATTAAAACCTTTAAATATATATATGTATTAACATTTAATAAATATGCATATTCAGGTAAGAATTCATGTTCATATCATCAAGTATGTTGATATCCGCACAATTGATCTCAAAGATATTTATAGTTTATTTAAGTGAAAGGTTTGGGGCTCAAAAAATGACATATACATTAGTGAAGATCAGGTGTTGGCAAAGTATAGGTTATTTCCAAGCGTGAAAGTAAAATCTGAGAACACAAGTTAAAACTGGTTTCAATTTTTAGAGCATAAATTCAAAGTGGTTTCAATTTATATCTCAACATGGTAACATAGAACTATAAAGCAGTGCTTAGAAGTATAAAGAATTTTTTAAAAGTTTAATGCTTCTACATGTTTTCTTTTGTTGCTTTTTCTAGGACTACGCAGTAATACAAATTCTCAAATCTTAAGGCATTATATAATTGTGTTTATAACCAGAAAGAGAGAGAAGATGCAGAAATATTACAGACTTTTTACAGCCATGACTTTTTATCCAGTAGTGGAGGAAAACTGCATGAAATAAATTGCTTCTGACAGAATCTAAGAATTGTAATTGTCTAACCAAACAAATATTTGTCTTCTACATTTCTTATTAAAATGTCCATGAAAGTGTGCTAAGATATGATACAAAAATGGATAGCAACCCTGTAAATCAAAATAAGTCAATATGCCAAAATCTGGAGTTAATTTATATCAACTAGATTTTATATGCCACAAAGGTAAGTGATTTCTTTGTTTTATTTTATTAACATATGTTCAAAATATAGGATAGTCCTTGGTACTTGTTAGATATTCAGTAAGTGTTTGTAATCTTTGTTTTCCTCTATATATTTATTTGGAAATGATAGGAAAGAAACTTTTTTGACCAGGTGTTTTGCCCTTTGGATGATAACATCATGGACCACTTCCAAAGAAGACAGGAAATGTGATTCCTCATCTCAGTGTATACTCAGTGACACAGGAGTTACATTGACCCATAAAAACCTGCTGCACAGTGCTGTCATCTGGGCCAGGCAGAACAAGAATCATCTCACCGTTTCCACTTACCAATCTTTCTTACATATATCCAGCTGTACAACCCACAAGGTTCCATATAGTGGGAATCATGGGGAAAAGCAAGGCAGTACATGACTACTGGGCAAATAGAAGCTGTTTGAGATAATAAAATCTAAAAGCAACTTATTGTGGGTTATTTAGATTTTCATATTATATGTTAGTAATAGTTGGGCAGTTGAATGGCCCCCTGACACCCCTGTGTTTAAGGCTTGGTTCTCTCGTAACTCTCCTGGCAGGTAGAGGTACCTTCAGGAAGTAGGGCCTAAAGGGAAGTCTTCAGGTGTTTTGGGGCATCCCATTAAAGAGGATTGTGGCCTCCTGGCCCTCTCTTCTTCCTCTTCCCTTGCTTCTTGACCACGAACTGAGAAATTCCTACTGCCATATGCCTCCTGGTATTTCTATCCAGAATACCTACCAGAGGTAGGCACACAATGGACTCTGTCAAAACTTAGACTGGAGCTCCAAAACTGGAGTCAGAATAAACCTTTCTACTTTATAAGTTAATTATTTCAGATTTTTCATTGCAGTGATGGAAAACTAATAAAAGGATTCAAAGAGAATTATAAACACCCTTTCTTTTTTGGCTTGCTCATAGAAGTGGACTCTCAGAGTAACATAGGTTCAATTGATACTAATTTCAACATATCTCAAAACAAATACTACCCATGAAATGACAAACTAAAATGTGGTGGAATACGGGTTCCCCAAATACCTAAAGAGTCACTAACAGGCCATACCTTCTGAAGTTTCTGTGACTTCCAAGTAGAGCCACCAGGGAACCAAGCCTTTAACATGTGCGCCTTCAGGGAACATTTCACACCCAAACTATTACTGAGACTCTGATCTGAGTGGGTGAAGTCAATGGCTTCTGGATGGGCAGTGGGCACCAAAGCTAAGGTCACTCTGCATGTCTTTCAGCAGCCAGCCTCAGAACAGGACCATGATTGAAACAGAGCACTGCCAAAGCTGTGATAAATGGGACTTGTGAAATACTACTTTAAAGGTTGGAAACAGTCACCAGAACAATATGATTTAAAGAATAATTTTTCTGAAAGAAAATGAAAAGTTATATATAATGTCATATATATCCATACCATGACTGCATTCTTCTAGTTCTTTTTCCTCATTAAGCATAAATATAAATTTGTTCAGCAATGACTAAGATATAACCTCCAATATAAAATCAAGCCCTTTTGAAAATTTTATTTTAGCAAAAACTTCACTCTATGTATCCAAAACATTAGGTTTTTTGGTCATTGATAAAAATTACTGTAATTGCTTAATTAACAATCTTATTCCATGAGAATTTTCACAACTTTACATAGATTTTTACAAAATCTTTTAACTGTGTTTAACTCATTTCAGAAAAACACGCTTGGGCCAGTGGACAAAGAAAAGTGGAGAACTTAGTAAAAAAATATTGCATTTGTTGAGAAGCACTTATGTCACTAAAATATTTTACCAATTTCTGGTCTGCAGCCCAGGGAGGTACATCTTCATCCTTTCAACTCAGCTGACTTTCTCATCCTTTTCTCTGTGAAAGCAGCTGTGTCAAATTCTTTCCTCTCTCCCTTTCTCACCTCATGTCCTATTTCATCCAGAAGGCCAAGTGGAAGTCCTCTATCTAGTTTGGGTGAGATGACACAGATGTCACTACTGTGAGGAAGAATGAAATGTTATCTCACTCTGTGAGTCTGTTCTTTGTTCTCTGATCTGCTCACTTTCCTTTCTGGGCTGTCACTCTTTTCTGTTCACACTACCTCCAAAATTATAATACTTCAAATTCTTATCAACAACTTCATTCTGTCTTTTTCCTTTCCTGTCTCTCCCTGTAAGTGTCCATAACTCAAGTTATCTATTAGGCCTCTTTGTAGTTTTATTTGGATGACTAAATTAACTAACATATGAACCAAACTTTTCCAAAAATTTCTGTAACAAGAAGGCAATTTACTGGATTTTCCTCGGATATAGGATAAAATTGGCTCATTATTTTTTCTGCCTTTAATGTGCTGAGCATAAAAAATATTCCTACAAAACTTCAGAAAATCGCATAGTTATAATGTGCTCTATTTTTCTATATTTCCTTACTTCTTGTCATGGAACCCAACAATCTATTAGGCTAAATAGCTCTTACAACAAAACAGCCTAATCTTGCAGTAAATAAAATTTTGAAAATGTTTCTAGAATTAGTTTTATGAGACATAAAAGTCTGGGCTAAGTACTTTTTTAGAATCATTCTGGCCAGTCAATCTTCCTGATTTGGGAAAGTAGACTCCCATCTGATTTCATGATTTAAAGTTATAACTTTGTGGTAAGAGCCAACAAATACCTAATTAGCCCACTTGTCATAAATGTGTTCTGTGGACAATTAAGCATGTCAAGTTTATACAGTAGGGGTGACTTACAGAGAGAGAGAGGAAGTGACTTTAAGGCCATGAGGGGATTCTTTATGAGACTGCCTACTGCACTAGAAAAATGCAAACAAATCTTGCTTATGGCCCAATAAAAACTATGGGGCCATATTTCTGACATGCAGTAAAATCTTTAATTCTCAAATTTCCTATCTTCCTATGTGTACCCTTCTTCCATTCTTTATATTAGGAAACTTTCCAGTACATTAGAGTTATGGTTTATGCCAGACACAGCTTTTTGAAGGCTGTCTCCCCGCTGATTTGTCTCTGCTGATGAGATTTAGTTTGCTTTATAAAATGCTGTCCACATAGTTTTGGACTTGATCGATTTCCTTGAGACATGAGCTCACATTAGAAATGTGGCTTCCCAGATGCTGAGTCACATGGTTTCTCTTTGTGGATCCCTGTGAGGCATGAACTCTGGCAACCCAGCCTGGCAACTAAAGTTTCTTTAGCAATACATCACTACTTTTTTTCAAATCATGGTTGTATCCCACTGCTCAAGCACTTGCCTAGCAAGGTAAGAGAAATGTCCTTGAATCCATCAGTACACACTGATTTCACTCATCAGTGAAACTGTTTCTATGAGATAAGAAAGATCAGTGTTCCAGATGGAGTCTCTGGTTGTTCCAGAACCATACATGATCACAGAAAGTTTTCATCTACCACCTATCACCAGATATTACCCAGAGGATCCTCATTGTTGACTAAACTTGACACAGTCTCAGCACTAGCAACTTGGCAGTTTTCAACAAACAGTGGAAGAAAACAATTTTTTTTTCTCAAGCACATATCATTCATTAGGCACAGCATATAAGCAGTGCACCATACAAGAACAAATGGCCTTCGGGAAAAAAAAAAATTACCATTTTACAAAAGGAAAAATCACAACAGGACTACTCACTGACTCTTGACCACAACTTTCCTGTACTATATGCAGTTTCATTAGGTTTTGCCATGTTTGCAGCTCCATCCAATGCTCACTGGGGCTCTACAACACCATTAGTTTTTCATTTCTGCCTCAACCCTAGCCATCTTGAGACTGATATTACACTTATGTGATTTACTTTTTTATCTCAGTCCTAAAAAACACTTGGACTCCCCAAGTCTAGCAACATTCATCATCTTTCTTTAGCAATTCACTGAAATGTCAGCATTTGGATGTGTTCCATTTCAGAATTTGAAATTCTAATGTTTCTCTTTTGGCCTTAATCTCTCTTCCTACAAGTCTCTCCTGTGCTCACATATGTGACACATAGATGCCTCAGCCCTCCAGCAACTACCCTTCCCTTCTGTTGTCTTTTCTTCTTCCCAGATCTAAAATGGTCCCAACCAATCCTGCTACTCCCCAGTAATATTCATTCCTTAAATGTCCCTGCCAGAAGTCCCTAGAACTGACCTTGTTTATACTATCTTCCTACCCCCTACTCCTTCAGGAGTCTACACACCTCATAGTGAAAGTGACTCAACTGGCAGGTGGGCCCCATACAAACCCAAGTTTCCCAAGTCTTTTGAAACTGCCTTGTAACTCTTTCTAAACCTATCTTCTCTCTCTTTCAATACATTTTAGCTAATGACTATTTCTCCCTTTAAAAATCCACGAAAATATCAAGCTCCTACAGTACTTTTTATTCTCTGTTATTACTTTCCTTTGGGCCTAACTTCTCCACTATTTACTGGGTATTTATGTATTCATTTGTAATTTGGATTTCTTTTTTTTCCCATTAAGTTTATTGGTACATTTCAGGCACAAAACACAGTCACATTCATCACTGGGATCCTGTACACCCACGTGAGTATCTTGGTTCTTATTTTTTTTCCCCTTCCCCTGTCCTCCCTTCACCCCCTCCATCCTTCCCCATCCACAAAGATTTTGTTTCCATTTTTTTCCTTTTCTCATATTTTTTTCTTTTCCCTTCTTTCTTTTCCCCACCCCTCCCACTTCCCCTACTCCTTTAGACCTTTTCTTCCTATTACACAATAT